>JAJJMA010241115.1:0-16074 GCA_023529015.1 Papaver nudicaule
CCATAGGTTCGAATCCTGTCACCTTGACTTCATCCCTCTCCTTGGCAGTCGAGTCTCTTTGAGCCTCTCCCGTTGGTCGAGTCCCGTCCGGGCCTCTCGCATACGCTCGGGTCACTTCATCCCTCTCCTTTCAGTCGAGTCACTTCATCCCTCTCCTTTCAGTCGAGTCTCTAAAGATCCTCTCCCGCTGGTCGAGTCACTAAACTCTCTTCTAATGTCGTAGATAACTTTCAGAATTTCACTTTGCAACATCTTCTTATTTTTATTATTATTATTATTATTTTTTTTTTATTTTTTTTTTATTATAAACACTGCACTTTATTAGGAAGAAAAATAATATCAGTCTTGTACAGTGCCAGATGGGAGCCTAGCAACAAGCTGGGTCCCCACACCTTTCTGAATCGCAAAACCTATTCTAATAAAAAGAAAGTTACCAACATTTACAGATATATTATGCCTAGCCATATAAGTCTTCAGTCGCTTCAAGAACTCCATTGATTCGTCTCCAAGTTCTCCCAAAGTAGTAAAAGCTAAGGGGGAGAAGTTGTAGCCATTGGATCTGCAAACTTCCAAATACTTAATGCGCTTCTGCTCAATAGCCTTGGATAGTGCAAGCCCAGGTGTATAAGCTTGAACACCACCACCAGTGAAAGGGGAAACCACGGTATCATCAAGGCACGTGTCGCGCCCATTATCCCAGTTATAGACTAGGATGTCTGCGGGCCTGGAGCTATGTCCTTCGTCGGCAAGGAAGCCCAATGCGGCTTCAACTTTGAAAGGTATGCCTGCGCGGAAGCAAATGTCTGTAAAGGTATCTCTGACAATGTTGTGGCGGTGCTTCAAACCGACCTCAGTCGCACAGTGGACTGCGTGATCTCCGAAAGCATCCATACTCCTTCCACAACACAAACATGGGCTATTTTCTTCAAACAGTGGAATCCCAAGCCTATAGCATAAAACGGAATTAAAATGTCGTGGGCTCATGGTCTGGCCCAGCCCATCTGCGGGAACAGCCAACAAATAGTCTTGAGTGTGTTGCTTTCTGTTAGACTGCCATAAAGCAAGGTCTCTCTTAGTCATAGCATAGGTTGTAGGCATTCCCTTCGTCACTGTCGCAAAGTACTGAGTCGCCAAGGTTCTCATAGGATGGGGGGCGGACTCGTCTATGCTCTGTGAAGATGTGAAACTGCAAGCCTGACTGAACTGATTATAGGCAAGCTGGAAGTTAGGTCCTCTGACTGTCACACTTGACTGGCTAAGAATGTGGTTCTGTAAGTGCTGAGTCTGTATGCAAGAAGCAAGATAGCTGTATTGAACCGTGTCATGCATACTGTAGATACCCAGCCCTCCTTCTCTAATAGGCAGAGTGACCAAGCGATGTTGTAAAGGACCGTAACCAGGCCCCTCGCCTGTGATCAATTGTCGCAGATAAGACTGGAGATGACTGTCATAGACATTCTGAGCTCGTTGCACATGTGCTGGTGATGTGGTACGCATGGAGAAGTATAGCTTAGAGACCCCAGTGCAGTTGCGTAGGAGCAACAACTCACATTGTGGGTCGTCTAGGGTGTGTACTGCCTCCATAAGTTGTATAGTTTTCTGCACTCTAGCCAAAATCAACTGACTGCAGAACTCATGATTTAAACTTACAGGTCCACCAAGAAGTTTAACTCTATTTACTGGTCTTCCAATGTCAGCTGGGAAGACTCCATTATGTGTACTCCTCATATCAACAGTTGGCCAGAAAACTTCGGTCTTCTGCACGTTAAGATGTAACCCCCTAGCAATGCCTTGCTCTTGAATGATATGAAAATCCTTAGAGACCATAAGAGTGTCACCAATCAGAGTGCCGTCGTCTAAATACCAGGCCTGCAAGTTCAATTCACACTCTTGGGATATCTGCAAAGCTATAGGGTGCAGAGTTAGTGCAAACAGAAGGGGCCCTAAAGGGTCACCTTGCTGCACACCTTGTGGTGATGTGAGAGTGTGATTGCCATAGTATAATCTTGCTGGAGATGAGTAGCAGAATTCTACCCATCTAGAAATACTAGGGCAATGAGTTCTAACCTCCTGCAGCATAGCAGTTCTATCAACCATGTTAAAGGCATTTTTGAAGTCAATCATAAGCATAGACAAAGAGTTTTCAAAACCTCTATCTTCAACTATACGATTGACTGAGTGAAGTATAGCCTCCCCTCCACATGGAACCCCAACACCAAATTGGAAATCCCCTAAGTATCTTGCCATATCTTTGCTAACTAGAGTTGCAGCCACCTTTGAGACCAATCTACGCCATATTGTGCCTACTGCAATAGGCCTGATTCCCCCATCTGGTTTGAGCAAGGGTGTGAGAGGTGCGCTGGCTATGTACTCTCCTAGTTGAGGAGGGCATTGGCCATTTAAGAGCAGGTTGACAATGGAAGTAATTGAAGTGAGAAGCTCATCTGCCACTGCTGCTCCAGGTCCACTCAATGCATCTATGAAGTGCTGAGCATGTAGGCCATATCTACCACAAGCAGTGCCCCTAGGGAAGCTCTTAATCCTGCTAAGAACCATATCTTTGTCAGCCATAACAGATTCTGCACAAATGGGAGTGCTAGGGAGAATGGGTGGTGGTGCAGTTGGGTGTTTCAGCTTCAGTTCCTCTAAGGTTGCTGCTGTTGATGGTGCCACTCCATTGGAGGTCAGAATTCTGATTGCAGCAGTGTAGGTACCTTCACCCATTTTCTTCTTGCAGAGTTTGATGTTAATGTCTTGTTGATTGCGTTTCTTCACAGGTTGTTGTTGCTTGGTTGTCTGTTGTTCCCCATACTCCTCAAGCAGATGCTTAATTGAAGTATAGTGACCACCAACCTCCCTCCACTGTGCTAAGTCTTTGTTAATAGAGTTCAACTGGAATTTCTTCCTCATGCCCGACCTTGCTTCAGCACTTGTTTTGGGGGCATAATTCCTCAGCACACATGCAGGAAAAAGAAGTAGCAAAACCCAATTGGAGATTTCCATAGGGCTCTGGATAACTTCGTCCATAACGTGTTTGAAGGCTCTGGAGAAACTTAATCTGCAGTTAGTTGGTATGTACCTTGTAGTGTGGATCTGAAGCCTGAAAACTCTATCTAGTAAGTCGACATTAAGACCAAATTGACCCATGTCATTGTCTGTACCACCCTCATTCTCTCCAATCTCGTTTGTCTCAGTCACTGCAGGTTCAGGTTTAGGAATGCCATGAATGACAAAACCCAAATGTCCATCTTGCAGTGGTGCTTCAACATGTTCTGGGTGATTTTTGCAGGAAATTCTCCACGTATGAGTCTTCATGCAAGACGTACAAAGCCACAGTTTGTGTTTATGGAGAATGGATTCCCATGAAGAGTAAACCGTGATATTATCGCGTATCCTTTCTCTGCAAACATCACTTCCATCTCCAGGCATGGAGTGTTTATCTTGCAGATGGCGTCCTAGTGATGTATAAACAAACCCCCTTCTCTTGACTCCATTGTCGCAGTCATCAAAACCACGGAATGGGCAATCTACCATGTTCTGGTTTTGTGAAGAGCGTGAATTTCCATGACTGCGTGATGAACTAGGGGTTTGGTTGTGGATATATGATGGGCCCGGGCTCTGAGTATGACTAATTCTTGATCTTGTTCTAGGCATTGGTACGATTGTTGGTGTGATAACATAGTAACTGTTTCCTCGATGAAGATAACCGCCAGCAGAGTGATGGTAAAGAATGAGGAAAACAGATAAAACTGGTATCACAGTGAAGGAAAGGAGGAGAAGAATTGATTGATGTGAAGTGCGGAGGAATTAGAGGCGTGAATCGAAGGAAATATCCGGAAATTTCAATCTTCCCGGATATCGCCTGGAAATTGCTCTGTTCTCTCTCCCCTTATTATTATTATTATTATTATTATTATGAAAAGGGCATTCTATTAAGAAACAAGGAGAAAAGTTCATACAGAAATTGAGGGGAGTCTCGCTACAAGCTGAGCTCCAACCCCTTGCTGAATAGCGATGCCTATTCTAATAAAGAGGAAATTTCCAACTGTTACCGTGTTATCATGCCTAGACAAAAAGTTCTTCAATCTCTGAAGAAAAGTCATAGTTTCTTCACCCATTTCTCCCAAGGTTGTAAAGGCCAAAGGGCTGAAATTATAACCGTTGGATTGGCATATCTCCGAGTATTTGCTTCGTTTACCGTCAATGGCTTTGGACAAGGCAACACCTGGCGAAAAAGCGTCAACACCTCGGCCTGTGAAGGGCGAGACCACAGTAATATCAAAGCAGGTGTCACGACCTTCCTCCCAGTTATAAACCAGTAAATCTGCCGGACGAGAGCTACCACCCGCTTGAGTAAAGAAACCCAACGAAGCTTCGACCTTAGTAGAAACACCTGCACGAAAGCAAATGTCCGCGAAAGTGTTACGAACCGTGTCATGTCGGAACTTGAGCCCCACCTCAGTCGCGCAGTGCACTGCATGATCACCATAAATGTCCATCGGGCGTCCACAGCATAAACAAGGTTTGTCCAAGGCGAAAAGTGGTATGCCAAGCCTGTAGGAGATTACTGCAATGAATTGACGCGGACCCATTTTCTGTCCCAGACCCTCTACAGGTATAGCAAGCAAGTAGTCCTGAGCATGAGCAATCTTATTGCACTGCCATAGAGCTATATCCCGCTTAGACATGCTGTAAGCAACAGGCATATCCCTAACCACAGCAGCAAAGTATTGAGTAGCCAAGGATTGCATAGGATGGGGGTCTAACTCACTTATTTGTTGTGGGGATTCAAGGGAACTGACCTGCACAAAGCTATCTATGGCCTGCTGGACGACAGAGCCTGCGACAGGGACTCCTGACTGATCAAGAATGCTAACTTGCAACTGTTTAGTCTGCAGATGAGAGGCTAGGAAGCAGTAAAAGGAGGTATCCTTCATGGAAAAGATGCCAAGGCCGCCTTCTCTGATGGGCAGAGTTGCCAATCTGCACTGCAGGGGGCCAAAACCAGGGCCATCACCAGTGATGAGATGCTGTAGGTATCTAGAGAGGTAAGAGTCAAACATCATTTGTCCTTCAAGAAGGTGGACAGGATCAGTAGTGCGCATGGTGAAGTAGAGTCTAGAGACTCCTGTGCAATTTCTAAGCAACAACAGCTCACTTTGTGGGTCATTCAAGGTGTGAACAGCTTCCATGAGCATGATTGTCTTTTGCACCCTACTCACCACCATTTGGCTACAGTAGTTTGGGTTTAAACTCACTGGACCACCAAGTAGTTTGACACCAGTGGAGGGTCTAGAGATGTCATCAGGGAAAGCACCTTCTTGGAAGCTTCTGTTATCCACAGTAGGCCAAAACAACTCAGTTTTCCTGACATTCAAACTCAAACCCCTATCTGCTCCTTCCTGTTGAATGATGTGAAAAGCTTTGGAGACCTCCAAAGTATCTCCAATTAGTGTACCATCATCAAGATACCAGGCCTGTAGTTGTAAATTGCATTCCCTAGCAAGTCTCTGAGTAATAGGGTGAAGGGTCAGAGCAAAGAGAAGGGGACCCAATGGGTCACCCTGTTGCACTCCTTGTGCTGAAAACATCACATCTGAGTTGTAATATAGCCTGGCTGGAGTGCAGTAGCAAAACTCTACCCACCTGGAGATACTTGGACAATGTAGCCTAACTTCACACAACATGGCTGATCTGTCTACCAGGTTAAAAGCATTTCTAAAGTCTACCAACATCATAGACATAGAGTCATCACTGCACTTGTCCTCCATGAGTCTGTTGACAGAGTGCAGGATTGCTTCACCACCACATGGCACACCCACACCAAATTGGAAGTCTGCAAGGTAAGTGGACATCTCTTTACTGACAGCAGTAGCAGCCACTTTAGAGGTTAGCCTTCTCCAGATTGTGCCCACAGCAATGGGCCTAATGCTGCCATCAGGCTTGAGCAGGGGGGTGAGTGGTGCACTAGCAATATACTCACTCAGCTGAGGGGGACATTGGCCTGACAAGAGGAGGTTCACAATAGCAGTGATGGAGTGCAACAGATCATCAGCAACAGCAGCACCAGGGCCATTAAGTGCATCAATGAAGTGTTGGGCATGTAGCCCATCCCTCCCACAAGCAGTACCTTTAGGAAAGCTCTTCAATCTGCTCAGAATCATGTCTTTGTCAGCCATGGCAGGTGTAGTGTCACATGGCAAGCTGGGCAATGTTGGTGGTGGTGCATCAGGATGTTTAGCTTGCAAGTCATTTAAGGTGTCTACAGTTGGTGGAGCCACACCACTAGAAGTCAGGACCCTGATTGCAGCAGTGTATGAGCCTTCCCCAAGCTTCCTTTGGCAAAGCTTGATGTTCATATCCTGCTGGTTCTTGTTCTTTTTTGGTGGCTTCTTGCTAGTAGTGGATGCATCACCAAACTCTGCAAGCAACTCTTTAACTAAGGTCACACACCCATTCTGCTCCCTCCAATGTGCAAGAGCCTGGTTTATAGTGTTCAATTGGAGCTTTCTCCTCTCACTGGACCTGATGTTCTCATGGGGTTCATAATTCCTCAACACACAAATAGGGAGAAGCATCAACCTTATCCAATTAGATATCTTCCTAGGACTCTGGACAACACATTCCATGGCTTGTTTAAAGACTCTTGAAAAACTCAGTCTACAGTGGTGTGGTATGTACCTGGTGGTGTTGATTTTGAGTTTAAAAACTCTGTCAAGCAATTCCACTGTGAGTCCTTCTTCAAATTCAAACCCCACATCTACACATGTATCATCAGCTACCTCCACCAATGTTGTTGGTCTAGAGATACCATGTATGAGAAAAGCTGCCACTCCTTCCTCAACTGTTGGTTCAGAGATGTGTTCAATGTGGTTTTTGCATTTGGTTTTCCAAGTATGAGTCTTCATACATATGGAGCAGAGCCAGAGTTTAGTGTGTTGAAGGTATGTCTCCCAGAGGTCATAGGCATTGACATTAGAGCTCAGCCTCTCTCTGCAGATATCTGCACCCTCACCAGGCATATGATGTTTGTCTTCAAAATGCCTCCCAATGGATGTACGAGCAAACCCCCTATGCTTTACGCCATTAGAGCAATCATCAAAACCTCGGAATGGACAATCCACCATGTTTCCATGGTTGTGTGAAGAAGATGGGTTACTGTTTGATTGACTGGTTTGGGTACGGGTTCTAGGCATTTAGTGGACGGAATCCGCTAAATTGAAAGTGAAATTGATGGAGGGAGGAAGAGAATCGAAGATGGTGATGAAGCACAGAGTGATTACAGGCGTGAATTAGAAGAATTTGAGGAAATTTCAGTCTCCCCTCAACGACACCCAAAAATCGCCTGAGAATCGCCGGACAGTCTCTCTCCTCCGTCAATTTCAAATTATTATTATTATTATTATTATTATTATTATTATTATTATGAAGATGGCATTTTATTTGAATAGGCAGAAAATGTCTTACACAATATGAGTTGGGAGTCGAGCAACAAACTGCGAACCGACTCCCTTTTGAATAGCAATACCAACTCTAATGAAAAGGTAATTACCAACATTAATAGTAGCATCATGCCTAGACAAAAAGTTCCTAAGACGCTTAAGGAACTCAACCATCTCGTCACCAAGCTCACCCAGAGTCGTGAAAGCCAAAGTACCAAAGTTGTACCCGTTAGAGCTGCAAATATCCTGATACTTGTGCCTCTTTTTCTCCACAGCTTTACCCAAAGCAACACCTGGAACATAAGACTCCACACCCCCTCCTGTGAATGGTGAGATTCCGGTAACATCAAAACAAGTATCACGACCTTCCTCCCAGTTATAGACCAAAATATCAGCTGGGCGAGAACCACCAACTTCATTAGTGAGAAACCCAAGAGAAGCTTCAACCTTAGTAGAAATTCCATCCCTATAGCATATGTCCGCAATGGTATCTCTAACGAGGTTATGACGAAACTTAAGCCCAATAGCACTAGCACAATGGACTGCGTGATCACCAAAAGGGTCCATGGGCCTCTTACACACACTACATGGCTTGCCTTCAACAAACAGTGGGATACCTAATCGATAGCATAACACTGAAGTAAAGTGCCTAGCACCCATCTTCTGACCTAAACCAGCAGCAGGCACAGCCAAGAGGTAATCTTGTGCATGAGCATTCTGGTTACAGTTCCACAGAACAATATCTCTGGCAGTCATACAAAATTCTGTTGCCATGTTTCTCTTAACTTCTGCAAAGTATTGGACTGCCAATGCATGCATAGGAAGGGAGCAGAACCAACAACACCAGAGGAAGATAACTGACCACAAAAATTAGTAAACTGATCAAGAGCTTGTTGAAAGTAAATACCTTTAACACTGATACCAGAATTGCTAAGAATGGACTCTTGCAGAGGATGGGTTTGAAGACATGAAGCAAGATAACTATACTGCATTGTGTCCATCATAGAATATATGCCCAGTCCACCATCTCTGATTGGCAGAGTAGCCAATCTATGCTGTAACAAACCATAGCCTGGACCATCCCCTGTGATCAGCAATCTCAAATAGGACATAAGATGGTTATCAAAATCAACCTGAGCTTCATCAACAAAGGCTGGTGGTATAGTCCTCATGGTGAAATACAGCTTGGACACACCAGTGCAACTGCGCAAGAGAAGCAATTCACTCTGTGGATCATCAATTGCATGAACTGCTTCCATTAGCTTGAAGGTTTTCTCCACTCTAGAAGAGACTAGCTGCTTACAAAAATCAGAGTTCACACTAACTGGTCCACCTAGCAGCTTGACTCCATCACATGGCCTACCTATGTCAGCAGGAAAAACTCCATCTTCATAGCTCCTAACATCAGGAGATGGCCAGAACAGCTCAGTCTTCTGTATGTTCAACTCTAAACCCTTAGCTTTGCCTTCCATCATAATAATATTCAAAGCCTTGGAAACCATTATGGTGTCACCAATGATGGTGCCATCATCAAGATACCAAGCTTGTAAGGCAAGCTGACATTCATTAGAGATCTTCAGGACTAGAGGGTGAAGAGTTAGAGCAAAAAGAAGGGGACCAAGAGGATCACCCTGTTGAACTCCTTGTGAAGAATCCAGAGTGTGAATGTTATAGTATAATCTTGCAGGAGAAGAATAGCAAAACTCAACCCACCTTGCAATTGTAGGACAAAACTTTCTCACCTCACACAGCATAGCAGTCCTGTCAACAAGGTTGAAGGCATTCTTGAAGTCCACACACAAAAGAGACATGCTGGAGTCAGCTTGTTTTTCTGTCAAAATCCTGTTGACTGAATGTAAAATTGCTTCACCTCCACAGGCAACACCAACCCCAAACTGGAAATTACCTAGATAGGCAGACATGTCTTTGCTGACCATGGAGGCAGCCACCTTAGAAACTAATATTCTCCAGATTGTTCCCACAGCAATTGGCCTAATACCACCCCAGGCTTCAATAATGGGGTGAGGGGTGCACTGGCAATATACTCACCTAGCTCCTGAGGACAACTCCCAGCTAACAGTAAGTTCACAATTGATGTGATAGAAGGTAAAATCTCATCAGCTATTGCTGCTGCTGGACCACTAAGAGCATCCAACAGGTGTTGGGCATGTAAGCCATCTCTCCCACAAGATGTTCCCTTAGGGAAACTTCTGAGCTTAGACATCACCAAATCATTATCAGCAACAGCAGGATCTACCATGTGAGGGCTGCATGAGATGATGGAGGTGCAGGAGGATGTTTAAGTTGGAGATCAGCCAAAGTCTCATCAGTGTTGGGAGCTACACCAGAAGAAGTTAGAACTCTTATAGCAGCAGTGTAAGTCCCATTGCTAAGCTTTCTCTTGCAGAGCTTGATATTGATGTCATCCTGCTTTGACTCAGAAGACTGAACTAGCTTAGGTGCATTGATTTCATCCAGCAGATTCTGTATAAGGACCAAGCAACCATTAGGTTCACTCCACTTGTGCAAGGACTGGTTGATGAAGTTAATCTACATCTTCCTCCTTAGACCAGACCTCTTTTCAGCTCTCTCAGAAGGAACATAGTTCCTGAGCACACAAATAGGTAGCAGAAGCAACTTGACCCAACAAGATATATCCCCTGGGGCTTGAATAACTAGCTTCATGGACTCCTGTAAAGCTCTTGCAAAACTCAACCTACACTGAGAAGGTATGTGCCTAATAGTATGGGACTGAGACCTGTAAATTCTATCCAACAACTCCACATTCAGAGGAATCCCTGCAGAAGAAGAGACCCCTTCAGTACTATCTGAGCACCTAACCCCCACATCAATCTTTCCCACTGGTCTCTGAGCACCATGAATGATAAAGGCAACTTCACCATCATCTTGCAATGGAGCAAGAGTAATGGGACTTTTATGTGTCTTGCAAGGCATGCTCCAGGTGTGAAGTTTCATACAATCACAGCATATCCACATTTTGAGCTGCCTTAAAACAGAATCCCATCTATCATATATAATGGCATTATCAAAAACACGAGTTCTGCATTCAGCAACCCCTTCTCCATGAAGGAAGTGAAAATCATCTAAATGCCGGATGAATGAACTTCTAGCAAAACCTCTACCACCAACACCATCAGTACAACCTTCAAACCCAGCAAAAGGACAATGAAATTTGTTAACGATGGTAGCCATTATTTGAGAAGATTTGCTTACCTGAGGACCAGTCTGAACCCAAGTTGGTCTGGAAGAACCGGACCTTGTATGATGATTAAAACCAGGCCTAGGAGAGGGATTAGGTCTAGGCGAGCAATCTGAACTGCGGGTCTTCGGCATGATGAAATCTTCAATTGAAAACCAATTAATGGCCGATTTCTGTGAAACTACAAACCCTAGAAGGAGATCGAAATTTTCACAGAGAACAGAAATTAAATGGATTAAATCGAAGAGGGAGAGACCAGGAAGAAATTAACAGCAAGTATGCTGATGATTTACAAGCAATTAGGGGAAATCTGGGTGGATTTCAATCTCCACCCAATATCGCCCCAAAATCGCCACTCCGGTGGAGTTCTCTCTCTCAAACGATTATTATTATTATTATTATTATTATTATTATTATTATTTATATTATTATTATTATTATAACGCACCATTTTATTTGAAAACCGGAATAAGTGTTTTACACAGTGCGAGTTGGGAGCCTAGCGACAAGCTGAGCTCCAACCCCTTTCTGAATAGCTAGTCCTATTCTAATAAAGAGGTAGTTTCCTACATTAACGGTGGCATCATGCCTAGTCACAAAGTTTTTCAGACGTTTCAAGAAAGCCACAGTTTCAGACGTTTTATTATTATTATTATGTTGTGTGTATATATATATTTGTATCAAATATTCGATGTTGTTTATTTATTTGCTTTTGTGTACCTGTCAACCCCTGTTTAACTCCGCCATTTGAGATGCCGGTCCCCGGCCCGGGTAAAGGAGGAGGGAAGAGGACTAGTTTGTTATATTTTTGCAGGAACTTGCAGAATGGTTGAGCTTGCTATAAAGAACGACAATCAAATACCAGGTAACATAGTTACTTACTCGTTCATGTTCTTGGATAATTATGTATTCTAGTTCGTTTCACACTGACCTACATGTACACTTCTCTTCTTTGCTGGTATGACAGACACACAAGTGGGAGAAAGTGGCCTTTTCCGTTGTCAAATCAGCTCCTCAGTTAGTTAGACTATAAGGTACATTACTGATATTGAAATTTCTGAGTTTGATCCTTTAGTGCTCATCTTACTAACTTATGTCTACTCTTTTGTTATTTTCAGGTTGTGATCAAGTTCATATACTTTGACCAGTGATGATGCTTCTTGCATTAGTGAGTAAACTCTCAATATCCTGTTTTCAGTATTTGTTATCATTTCTATGGTACATAAACTAAGGTTGATAGTTACTACCTTTATGTTTATTTTTTGAAGATTCAACGCGCAGACTTGAAGCTAGAGAATACCAGTGAGGAGGTAATCTAGGGTTGATTCTGCTGGTATGGCAGGTGCAGAAGTGGGAGAAAATTGTCTTGCAAAGGTTGTCCAAGAGTTGGAATGAATTCCTCCCAACCACTAGCAAAGTGGTTGGAAGGAATTCATTCCAACCATTGGATAACCTTTAAAGACATTGTTGTTATTATTTTTCATTCTTGTTATTCCACGGTGCTGCTGCAGGTCTCCTTTTTTAATCTCAGGTTTGTTCATTACCTGATATTATCTCTTGAATGCTTTAGTTGTGATATCCTGTTTGATTTCATTTATCAATGATATTTGCTGATAACTTGTCTTAATTTGCTGTAGAAGTGGAAGAACGTCCGACACAAATCTTTTTGGTGATTTCCCCTAATAGTTATTTTCAGGTATGAACTCTAATTAAGCTATGATTGTGTATGATTGCTAGTGTGCCTCAGTTACAGATGAGAATTAAGCTCATTATCAGTTTAGTTCTGTGGTCAAATATTTGAGCTATTGTAGCTTGTTCTCTCTTTCATATAAGATGAGAATTATGTCGTAGGCGTATGCCAGGGCTTCGGCTACCTTACCGCATAGCCTAAACTAAGATGAAGCTGTTTGTTATACCCAATATTGCATGTTATTGATATGATTGTAGACAATTCTGTTAGTGGGTCATATTATGTTATTCAAGTGGCTGTTCTGTCAACTATATAGACAACTCAAAGCTTTGTTTCCTTGTTTCACAGAACTCTCACATCTGAGGTCGACTAACTACTCCATTCGGCGTCCTAAAAGCTTCTTCTGATCCAAGGTATCATTACAGAACATTGCATAAACTGAAAACTGCTGAAACACACAACCTTCTAATCTAGTAGTAGTAAAAACACAGGCAAAAATGTATGTATGTCTGTTTTATAAATTTAGGATTGTGAATGAGTGTAGTGAATGGATGTATTTCAGTGAGAATGAATTGAAAATTACAGGATTTCGATTCAGTATTGCAGGTTTAAAAATGAATTGTATTGTATTGCAGGTTCAGGAAAGAACTGTATTGTAGGTTCACAAATGAATTGTATTCCAGATTCCGGAATGAATTGTATTCCAGGTGCAATTGTAACGCAGGGATTAATGCTTGGCAGCGTTATTTTTTTTAAAATAATACAGTTTCTTCCAACGATAACAAACGTTACACAAATCTGTTAGTTGCAAAAACACGTGGCAATCCTAAAAACTGTTACAGATGCGTTTTCCACGAATACAAACGTTGACTAAGCCGTTAAAATTTATCTGTTACACACCGTGGTCTAACGGGAGCAAAAGTTGTTGGATCCGTTGCGGCAGAAGGACAGGTGGCAAGCGCTGAACCGTTAGAAAATAGATTTCATCAGTGTATTCCGTTACTTTAACAGTTAGAGTATCAGTTAGGCAGACGCAACGGTGCAGGCTGTTTCGAAACAATTACGAAAACTGCCAGCTGGCAAACGGATAAACCGTTACTACACAAAAAACACCGTTGGATATAATGTTACAGTTAAAAGTTGTTGAATCAGTTACTGCCCACCGTAACGGGTAGACCGTTACAGTAGGTTGCCACGCGGCACGGTATGATGGTATGCCTCATCCGTGACAATAATTACTGCAACAGATGCATGTGTTGCTGTAATTATAATTACACCAACGGCAGATCCGTTGCTGAAATTATTGTAACACCAATAATAACGGCGTTCCGCCAACGGCCACTCGTCGTTGCTTTTATTTTTTGCAACGGTCCAGGGCCGTTGCTAAAAAGGCAATTTCGTGTAGTGTACTATCTTTGCGTTTTGTTATAAATACCAACCTATGATATTCATGCTTCATAATTTTACGGTGTAAGCCGGATTCGAACTGCATTTTTCGAGACAGTTCAGTTCAATTTTTTTGGATTATATGCCTACCAATCATGAAGTCGATAGTTCCTTTGTAGAGGGTATACACAACTATTATTGTAAATAGTTAATTGACAAAAGTATACGATATCACACATTTCTCTAGCGCATGCACATTCAATAGTTTTACCTACTTGTACCAGTGCCACTACAGGGGCTTCATTGTCTTCTTATCTTTAATAAGGAGGCATAAGCACAGAGAATGTATGTCGTATTTCGAGATCTCCTCTTGAGTATTATCTGCAGTCTCTTTGAGAGTACTATATAATAATATAAGAATGATTGGTTTCCCTTTTAGAAGACATACATGAAATGAAAATTTCGTTTACGCCTTAAATGTATCTGAACTAACGACTTGATCACTGCGAGACGCAATACTTTTCCTACCGAGACAACTTTATATGTCAGCACTCCTAAGGAAATGAAAAACAACATTGCCAGTAGTTATTGTATCTGTGTACATTAATTGTGAGTTTTCTCTAACACCTCAATTTCGAATGTGTTGGTGTGGGAAAACCAAATGAGATTCACGCCAATTTTTAGCAGCAGCCATACTTTCTCTGGTCAGGATGGTAAAGTTAACCAGATAACCACTTGTCGGCATCCGTTACATCAACCTTTTGTGGTGTTTATCCACTCCCTGACTCAATAGGAGAACCTGTTAGGGCATTGTCCGGTCAAACCCACTAGCGTTGGTATGTCAAGCTAGTTGTCAGTTTTAGGTGTCAAAAGTCAATTCTTGATTTAGCCTACTAGAGTTTAGATTTCGGAAATGGGATATAGACAAAGTAGTAGATACCTTGAAGACGAAGACTGTGAAGACAAAGAAGACATCAATTATTCTTCATCGATAAAAGGTTAGTAGGAGTTATGACTTTATGGATTTTCTTCTATTTCTACTTCATCTATTCTTTCGAAATAGTCGACTACTTTAGTAGTGATAATAGTGATTGAGATCGTATTCTTGCGTAACATGGCCTTGTGTCATGACCAGTGTTTGATCCCACAAATAATGTGAGTCAAGAATGTATGAGACAGATTCGGTGCCATATGTCCATTACAATGGTTTGCTTGCAAACTGTTAATTGGATATGAATGAATCTAAAGGAGTGCTCTTGAGCAAAGAGTCCATGGATCACAGCTGAGGACGTTCTCACGTCTAAGTTCTGGCTCAGCCCAGTACTTCCAGCGGAATCCAGATTTGACGAAATCTGACAGGCGCACGGTTCACGAACCAGTTTGCGTACCAGACACTCGGAAATTCCCTGAGTTCGAGATAGTTATTTTGTTCACGTACCAGTACGTGAACCTGACGGTAGCTGTCTTACTGGTGTCGGATTTAGTGAATATTCTCCTAGAATTTCACCCTGAGTCAAATTCCAAAACTCCTTTATCTCTTAGACCTTTTGTGTTCCATCTAACGATCCTCAATGAGTCAATAAGATAAGATTATCTCTGGTCTGTTGGATTCTATCTTGAAATGTTTTAGAGCTAACAAAACACTTGGCAAATAATTCTAAAAAGTTAATCTCTTATTACTTGGTTATCAAGTTTAGGGTTTCCCTAACTTGTGGGACAAGTAATTGATTGCTTTATTCCTAAGCAACCTATCTTATTGAGTACTATAAATAGAGGTGTCTACGGACAGATACCGCAAGCATCAAGCATACGTGAAGGTCCTTAGGGAAGATAGCGTAAACTCTTTTCACTTCGGTGAATGCTTGTTGTGGTATAGTCATCCTCTATAGGTTGCAGCTCCTTTGGGAACTCCCTACGACGATAAAGACTTCCTTAGAGAGTTGGGAAGCACAGGTAGGAGATTGAAACCATCTTTGGTTGAAATCGGATTAACCTGTAACCTTGGTAACTGATCGCGTTCTTGTCTATTCTAAAGTCCGTCTCTTCTGATATACGGCTATTCAAGAACTGATACGTTACTCAACAAGGTTGGAAAGGTAGCAACGCACGGCTGCACTCGGTGTTGTAAGACCTAGTTAGCTCCGGTTATACAAGTTCCTTAAGTGGTTCTTCGTGTATAACTGAGGTAGATTCGGATTGGGCATTGCTTACTCGCTTTGCTTGTCAGCCCCGATACAAGAAGTAGATTTCCGTATGACCTGGATTTAACAATCCGAAGGAAGTCATCTTGTGTATGGTAAACTGAAGAGGACAGTTACACCATACGTCAACAGTTT
>JAJJMA010241126.1:0-13845 GCA_023529015.1 Papaver nudicaule
TCCAGCCCAACATCCGAGTATCTTCTTAGCATAGACACCAACTTGAACGATCGTGTTAACCCATTTTCACTTGACGTCGTCGATACTTTGTGAATCCCCACTTTCTAGCATGAGAAATGATACCCTAGAGTCTTAGACCAACTATTAGCACAAAGAGGCTTACCCAAATCAAAGAAGATAAAGCAGGACTCAAGTTATCCAGTGAGTGAAGGTTTTCACAACAAAACTGTTTGTGACAAAGTGAAGTAACAAATTTAATGGAAAATCTTAGAAATCTTAGCAGTTGTAGGAAATAAATTCAAATGAAAGTGAGTTACCTAAAGTATAACGTAGCCAATAGAGCTATCATAAATACCTCTCCCCGCATTGCACCTGCAAAATAACATTTATGTGTAAATTAGAATCCAGTAAGAAGGTGTAAGTTCGACTGAAATGTATCACTATAAATACAATTCCAAACAAACTTTGTTTAACAGCACAGTCAGCCATGTGCCTAACCGGGGCACGTTTAGCAAAGAGGCTAAATTATATAATCTACGTTGTAAAAGCATGAGTATGATTGGACTGAAAATATAGATGACACTTACCGCAATTGTTGCCGCTTCTCGTCAATCTTGTACTGGACATGAAATAAAAATTATAACACTGAAGTCATCAAATGATGCCACTGATTTCTAAGACCCATTAATTTATGGAATATCACCAACTGTATGCTTAATTAACCTAACTGGAATAACTCACTTTCACATTTTAACGAAACTTAGCTAAACCCCTGAACTACCAAAGATGAGGAACCAATTTATCATACAATTATAAAGATTAAATTACTGCAAAAGAGAGCATAGCATATTAAACATGACCATCATTTCCACACTTGACCGCTATTCAGCATCTTGCGACTTGATATTTAACTTTCCTTGATCGCCTAGTTGCAAAAATATTGATGTCCACGGATACGCATGCACCTGCACAATTGGACACCAAGAAAGAAAAAAAACCAAAATTACAGCTTAGCCAAGTAAAAGAGTCTTAAAGTGTAGTACTACTTAAACTGCAGTACAACTTAAACCAACCCTACCAACTAAAAATAAAGAATCCAAAGCATGTCTAAAGCTCGACGGGGCTAATAGGAAATAAATCACAATGGATTCGCCAAAAAGACTCCACTCACAAAGCTTCTCATAGATGTATACAATTAGCTACTCCAATCCGTGCAAGCATCCGAGTGACTGAAGTTCCATAAAAAAAAACACATTCAAATTCTAAAACAGACAGAGTCAAACATTTCACCTCAAATTTGAATTGCCATAATAGAACTGGCTACTATGGAATCATCCAAGTTCCTTCTATAATTGTAATCAGAAAGATTTGAGTAGGTTATAAGCCATTTGCTAAATTTGCCTGCATACATGCATTCTTGGATTTCATGCTATTACCTCTGAAATTACGATATAATAACTCCACAGCTTATGTTTTCCCCCCTCCACTTGCTAACTTTAAACAGCCTAAATTATACAACAAAAACAGAGTCAGATGAAATTATTGAGAATAAACATATATAAAGAAATTTTGAAGGCGAAAACCTCTAAAGTAATAATACCAAACAAATCATAAATAATTGTTCTTGCTTGAGACAATGATTGAGAGAGAAAGGAAAATGCATTAGTTTATGTAGAGAATAATGGCTATCGATTGAGAAAGAAAGTTCAAAAAATGCATTAATTAGAACTGTATGGGACTAAAAATGATCTTTTCTAAAGAAGAAAACATGGTTAAGCTGAGATTCAAGAAATTACCATGGTAGAGCATAATGAGTATGCATGTGGGTTCGTTTGTACACCTAAATAGTTAGTTTTTTTTTCCGATGATCCAGTTGATAGGCCGAAAACTGAATGCATAACTGCAATCAAGAAGCATAAAAATAAATCTGCAACTGTGGTAAAGAAGAAAATAAGAAAATGGAGTATATATCAAAGGTTAATTCAAGTAATCATTTCTACAAACGGCTTACGTGCAGTACAATCCATCTCCTTGAGTAAGGACCCAATCTTGGCAAAAAGATTATTAAAATGAAGATGTTATTGAACATGGGTTTATGATATCAGGTTGTAGGTAATACAATGGGAAGAAAGAAGGCTCAAATTTAATACCTTTGGAATGCCAAATATTGGTGAAGACATATTTCAATGGCCTGCACATACAAAGAGAAAAGAGCATCATGTTTATCTTTTTTAAGAAAGTGGAGAAAGAGAGCATCATAAATCCAAGATTTAATGATCAAAACAAAAATCCAAGATTTACCTTGTTGCGAACGTAGAAAAATCAGATGGGAAAGAACATAGAAAAAACCCATGTCAATTGATCTTACAACAACACTTTCTTCCTATGCAGAAACGTCAACATAATCAATGGAAATTCAAATAAAAAACATGAATTAATCAAGATTTTAATTTTAATTTCATTTGAACACTAACCTTATTTTGGAACATGATTAATTTGTAGCCTTCTTCTTTCTTTAAACTGTATTCCGTAACCTATCTCTAAAAAGTTTTTCATCTGCTTTAAAGTTGTATCAGAGAGAGAAAGGGAGAGGAAGAAAACCGAGAGGATTTGGAATTTGAAACAACTTTTTCTTGAGATTGAGACCTAAAATTGAATTTGAATTTGTTTTTGAAAGTCGAAACTGATGCAGTATATAGAAATTTGAACCCAACTTAGCAATGGGTATTGACGAATCTGGCCTCAAAGTATTTTTTTGTTAGCACATTTGTAAGGGTAGGTTGTAGTAAAAAGACCCTATTTGGCCTCTTTGCTTTATAAATAGTAGAGATAATTTGGAAAAACTACTATTGGCATGAAATGATAAAAGCTTACAAATTTGTATTATTCCAAAAGAGGGAAAAAATTAAGTTTTAAAAATTACGGTATTTACCCAAGACTATTAGTTAAATTAGGTAGGAGCCCCTGGAATTTGTAGAATCTACTCCCCTGGAATGTGTGCTTGCCCATATTCCATCTTGGGTGCTTAAATACTGTCATATGCTTGATTTTGTCAGTGAGACTGTCATTTACTCCGTTGGTCACACGCTTTTCCCGTTTCTGTTTTGGCATACCTGTTACTGCCAACGGTTTATGAGTTTTATTTCGGTGTTTTTGTGTTTTTTTAGATAAAACTCAAAACTATTCCAAAAAACTCTTCTCTCTCTCTTCTCTCAAACAGTAAACTAGCCGTTATGCACTCAACAATGGAGTAATCACTATACCGACGGCTCTTGATGAGGAATACCCACTGATCAGTTGATTCTAGAGATCTGATTGATTGTTGTCTAACTATCCATCATGTTATCTGGTTTTTTTTTTCTCTCTGTTTTTTCAGTTGAATTTTCTCTCTTTGTTTGTATCTTCTTTAACTCTCTGCTTCTTTGGGGTAGGGTATCATAGAAGTAGTTATTAGGTAGTAGTTTTGTGAATTGTTGTCTAGCTTAAATTATTTAGGATCTTTTCTCTGTTTTCTTATCAATTTCCTCTCTATGCTTCATTAGGGTATGCATTTATAGGAGTAGTTTTTGGAATAGTCATGCTAATGGTTTTTGCTAATTAGTACCTGGATTAAAATGATAGTAAATAACTTTTCAAAGAAGCATTTGTATTGATGGTTATGCAGATAAAATTCCAAAAACTCATAAGGCAGAGATGACTGAGATTAGGACACAGCTCTTTTAGTGAGTATCCTTAAACCTTCAATAGGTAGGAATCACATGATAAAGTTAAGATCTCCAATTATCAAACCAGGCAGAATCTTATTTATATTATATCAACTCTTCATACATAAACAGTCTATTTACAAAACTAAAAGTTCATACATAGTATTTCATAGAGCAGAAAAGCAATACTAATTTCCTTACCTTACCTTCTTTCTATTGAGCTAGGAATATTTCACCTTCTAATTCAATTCTTTTCTTCTTCTCGATCTTCATGCTCAGCACCATCTCCATCTTTAGTATCGGTTTTTTATCCTCTTTAAGCTCTGTCTCTTCATTTCTTATTGGCTCGGTATTCTCCCTTGGATCTGAATGTTCTTCCTCAGGCTTAGATACTTCATCAACTATTTTCTCCTCTTCTGATGCACTGACTTGTCCCAAACTGCTCAAGGGATAGTGTTCTTGAATAACCATAGGATGATAGTGAGGTACCCAAAGAATATGATCAGGTCCTCCAAAAATACATGGAAACTGTTTTCTTACTGCTGCTACTTCTATATTCACCTTCATTTCTCCCTTGCCTGGAACTGATAACTTCATCCTTCAAATCTCCCTTGCTCTGTTGGTTACTTGTTTTTTTCTTTAATTTTAAGTTTTCTCTGTGAATTAACCAAGTTTAGAGAGAAATCTCAAAGGAAATTTATAAGAACTTCTCTAGAATAGGTTCATTTAATGGTATCTAAAACATTTAATGCATCCCTATTTTACTCTCAAGTCTCTCTGCCTTAAATCTCTGATCAGTCGTCTGGTTTTTTATTTTGTCAGTTTTAAACGTTCCATCTTTTCGAGTTAATGCTATTCTCTTCATAAAATTAATTTCTTCTCTTAAAACAAAAAGAACATGTTACCTAATCAATCCTAACCGGTCAGTATTCAGTTGTTTCTTATTTTGGAAATTTGGCTAAGTTATATTTACTCAGGAATATTCTTCTGACTCAGTATAAATTCAATCTGCATCTATGTTAAGGATAATAAGTAGAACCATTGTTTAAGAATCGTCTAGTTTATCACTTTTTCTCTAAGGATATAACATCATAGAAGAAGAACTGATCTCATCTAAAATAATTAGAAATATCTCAAATTTGAATTTCAATTTCCCTTAGAAATCAAACGGTAGGTTTAACACCTGTCATTTTTTAAAAATCGAGATTATCATCTCAAAATCAAGTCATTTCATTATTAGCTGGCTTAGTTGTCCTTTACATGCATCCCTCTCTGTTCTTAATGAGGGAAGGACGTTTTTCAACTACCTATCCAACGGTTAAAATAACTTCATCACATCATCTTCTTTGTCTTCCTGATTGATGAATGCACATCCCTTGGATGAATACCCTGATGCATGCATTTCTTTTCTCTAGCTTTCATGAGACTTCTTGCATGCGACACCTTACTCCTTAGAGTATAGAACCTACACCATGCATGGGAAAACGGAATTAGAGTAATTCTTAGGGTTAAGCATACTCTCCTCTACTCCTTTTAATGTTTTTACCGGCTGTTTTCTCATCTCTCCTTATCCCTCTTTTACTCACTTCTTTTTTTTTCCTGCTAATCATGGATGCTCAATCTCAAGCTAATTATTTCATCAATAACCCATTTTCTCAGCTTCATTATGACTACTCAATATCCACCTCTTCCAATCCTTCTCGAGTGCAAGCTATTCGTTACCCACCAAACCGTATAGTCATTGGTAAATATTGTTTGATAGGTAGACTTTTCACAACACAAGATTATACCTTAACCCAAATTAGCCATGCACTTAAGTATCGTTGGGGTGAGTCTGTGAGATTTTATATCTCACGTTTTATTCAAGACTACTACAAAATAAGTTTCTCAAGTATCCATGCTTTGTTTTGGGTTCTTGCGGGTAACCCTTGGTTCATCTTTGGTGATGTTATCCCCCTAGAAATATGGAATCCTTATAGAAATTATATAACCCAACCTATTAAGTTTATCCACCTATGGTATGTCATAGAAAACCTACAAGTTTCAATGCTTCCGCCTAATGGAATTGAAAATGCTTTAACTCAGTTAAGTCAACCTCTAGGTCAATTAGTTAAAACTGAGATAGTGGAATCTGACCTATCTGATGTTATTATGGTCCTTCTAAGAGTTAACATCCAACGTCCAATAACCCAAAAAACAGTCATTTTCATTGATGGTGTTATGACTACACTTGCTTTTGAACCAATGAACCCTCCTGCAGTTTACTGTACTGGTTGTAACCGTCTTGCCCACTCTTTGGCAAACTGTCCATTAACCCATAATGGAGCTCTGGATGATATTTACTCTCCTAGCAATAACCCAGTAGTGTTGAGTGATGACTCAAGTGAAGATTTTAACTCTCCAAGTAATAATTTAGATTTCTTTGAAACTGCTTATGATATGGCAATCTCTAGTGATGATAGTCCTCCTTCTATTCCAAGCTTGATGGAAATGCTGCAGGAAAATCAAGCTCTAGAGGAACTGGACCAAGTTATGGCCTCATCTATTGATTCAGATGACTCGTTCCATTCGGCGTTGTTCTCTCCGACTTCTATCTTGGGTAAACGCTACGATCATCCCTCTCCTGATTCTCCAGATTCTCCTCCTCGTCACCGAGTCTTCTCGAGGGGAGAATCTTCATCAATGCCAGCCTTAGTTAACCATCCTTCAACCACTCTGGGCTCTCTAAGTTCGTCTGGGCTTCTTCAGGATATTCCCAACTCTGTTATGGGTCTTAGTCTTAGCCCAACTATTGAAAACATTTTGTCTGATAATGATAGCCCATTTAGAACTCCCATCGGTTTTGGTTCTTTTGATTCGGATCCGGATCTGGTTGATCTGGATTCCCCTAGCCCGGATAATGTCCAACCTATCAGGGCTACTATTGCTATTAGAGAATCTATTCCTACACCGGCTTTTATTATCACTTTCTCTGATTCAGATTCTGAATCCAGATCTTGCAACACAATCTCCACTACTTGTGCAGTAGACTATGATCCTACTGAATTATCCGAGTCTGAATCCATTGAATCTAGGTTTAAACAGTCTGAATCTGCAACTCATGCATCACCACCAAAAATCATTCGAATTAATGAGTATGGGTCAAATCTTTTTGTGTTTGGTTCTGTTAACAACAATCAAAATGAGGATTCTCAAGCTAGAACTAACACTGATCAGCTGGGGGTTTTCCAGATTCAGGAGCCGCAGGTAATCTCTTCTTTTGATTCATCTCCACACTTTAATTTAATTTAATTTAATTTAGTTTATTTATAAGTACCAATCTTGCTTCATGATTAACTGATAAAATCATCTCTGAATTAAACCTTTTAATTAGCATTAATAACATATCTTAGTCAAAATTTGATTTAATTCACCAATTGATTCTTTTCATAAGTAATTTAGGTTTGTTTTTTGAAGTAAGGAAAAGTTTCTGTTATTCTGGTTTGTCTGAATTTAAGAATCAGGATTTTCATTTATTTTCAATCATTATTTTTAGTTAAATCAGGGATAATTTAATTCAACTGTTAGAATTTAGTTAGCAAAGATTTTATTAATTAGGTGCTACAAATCAGATTTATTACAAAGCCAAGAGTCTTTTAATTTTACTAGTTTATATGCAATGAACATATTATCTTGGAATTGTCAGGGTCTAGGTTCGTCTAAAACTGCCTCCCATCTAAATAAACTTTGTATGAGTCACAAACCAGATTTTTTATTTTTATCAGAAACTAGAAATAATGAAAACAAAACAGAACTAACTCTTTCAAGTTGTGGATTTTCCAAATCCCATCTTGTAAACCCAGTAGGGATGTCTGGTGGTCTTGCTCTGGCTTGGGCAGATCACATAGCAGTAGATATTCTTAACTCAACTAGGAGAATGATTCATATTCTAGCTAAAGATACCTCAAAACCTAACTCAGAGGAAACTACAATGTCTTTTGTCTATGGAAATCCTTCTAAGAAAGATAGAATAAAAGATTGGTTATTTTTGGAAGAAATGTCTCATCAAATAGCAACACCATGGGTAATAATAGGAGATTTAAATTTAACTCTATCAGCTAATGAAAAAAAAGGAGGAAAACCATTTAATAACCTAGAAACCTTAAAAATCACTTCAATTATAGAAAGTATAGGACTCATTGATTTGGGCTATTTAGGGCCAATTTATACCTGGTCAAATAAACAAAAATCTCCTAAAAAGATTCAAGCCCGTTTAGATAGGGCACTAGCAAATGTAGACTGGTTAGCTATTAACCCAAATGCGACGGTAACACATCTTCCAGCCATTGCATCGGATCATAGTCCAATTCTTCTAAACAGCAAACCATTAGAAACCTCAAAAGCAACACCCTATAGATTTTTTAGTCTCTGGCTGGAAATTCCTGAAGCTCTAGAAATTATTCAACAATGCTGGGACTCAACCATCAGAGGATCCCCCCAGTTCATTGTAGTAAGCAAATTAAAGCTGGTAAAAAGAGATCTCATAAAATGGAATAAAGAAGTTTTTGGAATGATACAAACAAATATTAAAAATACCTTAGATAGGATAAATAGACTTCATGCTAGTAATAGTCTAGGAGATAAGGATAAAGAAATAGAAAATAGCATAGATGATCTAGAGATTCTATACGATCAGGAGGAAAAGATATGGAAGGAAAAATGTAAAGATAATCAAATCCAATTTGGGGATAGAAATACAAAATTTTTTCACAGTTGTACTCTAAATAGAAGAAGGAAAATGCGAATAACAGCTATAACTGATGCTAATGGAATAACTCATACCAAGCATAAGGATATATCTGATTCACTCACTAATCACTTTAAGAATATAGTTAATGAACCTTTTATTCCTTCTAATGAGAATTATCTAGATCTTTTTCAGACAGAAGTCACTCCTAATGAAAACATTTTTCTTACAGCCATTCCTTCAGATCTAGAAATTTCTAAAGTAGTTAAAGCTCTAGCTTTGGATAAATCCCCAGGTCCTGATGGATTCAATGTTAAATTCTTCACTCACCAATGGCCATTGATCCAACAGGATGTAACCCTTATGGTTCAACAATTTTTTCAAACAAAACACCTTCTCAAAGAGATCAATACCACTTTTTTAACTCTAATTCCAAAAATAGAAAATCCAGTTACCCCTAGTGATTATAGACCAATCAGCTTATGTAACACAACTTATAAAATTATTTCAAAAATTTTAGCAAACAGACTTAGGCCTATCCTCTCAAAAATAATCTCTCCTTTTCAATCTGCATTCATGAAAAATAGAAGGATAACGGACAATGTTGTTATGGCACAGGAATTAATCCACACAATGCATAAATTTAAAAAAAAGAAAAAACTAGTAGGTTTAATGGGGCTAAAACTTGATATGAGTAAAGCTTTTGATAGAGTTAGTTGGACCTATCTAATGAATATAATGAACAAGTTGGGCTTTTCTGAGGACTGGTGTAACCTAATTAACCAGTGTATTAGTACTCCAGCAATAGCGGTTCTCTGCAATGGAGTTGCAGGTGAATTCTTCAACCCTTCGAGGGGAATTAGACAGGGGGACCCATTGTCCCCCTATCTATTTTTACTGTGTATGGAAGGGCTTACTAGGTTAATAAAGCAAGGAGAAATCCAAGGCTTGATACATGGAATTAAAGTTGCTAGAGAGAGTGTGCCTATCTCTCATCTGCTGTTTGCAGATGATTGTATTATCTTCACTCATGCTAGTTTAGTCGAAGCTAGAAATCTACTCAAAATCTTAAATTGCTTTTGTGAAGTATCAGGTCAGAGTATAAATTTCCAGAAATCAGGAATTTTTTTTAGCAAAAATTTTCCAAATAAATTTGGGAAATTAATAATGAGCATTTTAAAAGTAAGGAAAATTCATTCGGGAGAGACATACCTAGGTACTCCTATGTTTACCTCTGAGTCAAAAATTAAATGTTTTGACTCTATGGTTAAACGTTTTAAAGGACGTCTTCAAAATTGGAAAGGAAGACAACTAACTCAAGCAGCTAGAACCATAGCGGTTAAACACACTCTTGAGTCAGTTTCAATTTATCAAATGGGATGTTTTAAACTCCCAGTGGAAACTACCGACCAACTCATTTCGCTACAGAGGAAATTCTGGTGGGGAAAGAAGGAAGGTAAAAGAGATCTTATCCTAAAAGCTTGGGACGCTTTATGCAAACCAACTAATTTAGGAGGTTTAGGTTTTAGGAATCTAAAAGCTAACAATAAAGCCCAATTAGGAAGATTGGCATGGAACTTGGTTTCTAATCCAGAAGCGCCATGGGCAATCCTTCTAAAAAATAAATACTTTAGAAATGCTTCACACCCTCTAGAAACTAAGATTAACAAAACTGGTTCATGGATGTGGACATGTATTCAAAAAGGTCTGAACTATATAAAACCTTACTGTTTCTGGGAAGTAGGAAATGGCAATTCTATCAATATTAGGAATGATAGGTGGATACCAGGTATTTTTCCTTTACCGGAATCAACCTTAAACACAGACCTAATTTATGTCAAGGATCTTATTGATCAGTCAACCAACTCTTGGAAGTCAAACCTGATTTGTAATTCTTTTGATAGGAGGACTGCTGAAGCAATCCTTAGCTTAACAATTAACTATAACAGTAGAGATATTCCCAGATGGATGCTAGAAATAGATGGAAATTTTACAACTAAATCTTTATATAATGCTCTAACCAATTTTACTATTATTCAAAACTCTCACTGGGATAAGTTGTGGGCTACTCAAACAGCTCCTAGAGCTAGAAATTTTGCTTATAAGTGTATGCAAAATATGGTCTCTTGTGCAGCAGTTATCTCTAAGTTCATTGATGTGCCAAATGTCTGTCACATGTGTTTAGGAACTAATGAAACCTTAGAACATATGTTAATAGAATGCCACTTTGCTAGAGCAACTTGGTTTGCTTCTGGCTTTAGTCCCTTCCCTCAAGGCATAGAAACTCCAACTATGAAAGATTGGATTATCAGCTGGGAGATTGAACCACCAGGATGGGACTCAAATCATGGATCCTGGGGAGGTTTCTGTGCAGCCATGATATGGCACATTTGGAAGGCAAGATGTGATAAGGTTTATAAGGGTCAAAACCAATCACCAATGGCTGTGATGAAAAGAGCTGTCAAATTTTGGATAGATAATAATAGACCAAAAAGAAATCTGACTAGACAGCAACAAACTTTGGATAGAGATGCTAAGACAACTTGGTTATCACCAAGTGAAAGAGGGATTAAAATTAACCTTGCTGTTAAATGGAAACCAGGAAATCAGTCTATTTGTTATGCCCTAATTGCTAGAGATTCTAATGGTTTTTGCAGGGAGGTGAGAGCTCAGTCCTTGGCAGCACCCAGCAGGGATGAAGGGGAGATCATTGCAGTCACTACGGCACTCAACTGGGGAATGGAACTCACTGAAGCTAATATAGAAATTGAGGGCCAAAGCAAAGCTATTCAAGGAATCATTTTGGGAGAAACTAATGGAAAGCGGTGGCAAACAAGATCTCTTTGGAACAATACAGGGAAACGAGTCCTTGAAAGGTTAAGGCAAAGTAAAGGATGTGTTTTTAATTTAATTTCAAAGGAGGCAAACCTAAGTGCTATAGCTCTAGTTCATAAGCTAAATGCTTCTGAAAACTTTTTAATGAAGCAATCTCCTCCATGCTTCCTTTTTGATGTAATTTCTAAAGAAGCACGCCTCAATCTCGCTAGGCGAGAACAACCCTATGTTACTGTTTATTAGTTCTATATTAAGGTTTTATTATCAAAAAAAAAAAAAAATGTTTTTTTAGATAGTGAGTCATCGAGTCTGATGGTTTGTGTTCACACCATCTTCACCGCCTCACCCCAAGCTGTGTTTGAAGAGGATATATAAGGCTAATTTATATTTGTGAAGGGCTAACTTAGACATTTCCCTATATATTAAGGACATCCTTCAAGTGTTTGGATAAGAAACGTGCTTTGAGCCCTCTCAAAATTCTGCCTCCCCTTCTTTAGTACCTCCAACTAGTAATGTTGGTGCTCCACTTAGTTTTCCAACTTTTTAAAATACTAAATTACCCTTATTCCATAATCATTGAATTAGTGTTAATAATAATGATTAGAGTTAAGTATATGATTGGTGTTTAGTTAAGTGATTCTTCATCCTATGAGTATATTTATCGTTTTGAGATAAATATGATTTTGGTTTGATTTTGGTTTTGAGAGAGAAGAAGAAAAAGAGGAAAAAAAAATGGGTTTGAAGATTTGAGTGTCTAAAAAGGTTTGACAAATAAGCTAAAAGTGATTCTTCATCCTATGAACCTACTAAGATCCTCAAAAACATGTTTAATACCCTTATTATAAGTTCTATCAATCTAAAGATGTGATTTTTTTGATTTTCAGCTTGAAATCCGACTCCAAATATGATTAAACTTAGAAGTCGAATGTTCGATACGAAGAACACTTCGGCTCAAAAATAGAAAACAAGTTACGAGCCGAATGCATATTCGGCCCATTCGATATATAAGTTTTGGGCCGAATGTTTTGGAACCGTGGCACATCATATCAACTCGTTTGCTTTGGAATGCTTTGGCTATTCAGGTAACCTAAATGAGCAGAAAAGGAAAACAGAGAGAAAACCAGAAGAACAGCAAGCTATGAAGCTGAATTACATGATGAGTCTTTCGTTATTCTCTTAAGGTTAAGGTATGTTCCCACAAAAATCTCTTTTGGTTGTCTGTACCCCCTTCTCCATCGCCAAAAATAATGCTCACCAAAAGCTCGATAGTATGTTGCTGAAGAATATGCGAAGGGGATGCTATCAGGTTTGGTTCTAACATCTAAATCTCTAACATGAATATCGAAATGTAAGGTATCAATAGGTGGGTCAACATTTCTGTTTTCCAATTTGTTCAGTTGACATTCACAATATGTAACTATTCCTAGAACAGTTCACTCTGAAATTTGTTTTTCTCAGTCAGCTTTTCACGAATAGCTTTTGCTACAATTTATAAAATCTAAGGTGGAATGAAGCAACAGTATATATTCACTGGCATCGGAAAATTCTTGTTAGAATCAGCACCCCATTTATGATGTAATGCCATTTTTCCTTACAAATGCTCAAGTTTGGTGCAAGAGCTCTTGTTAACTAAGAAATCGATAGGTCATAGATTATACAGAAAGACATTGTTTTATGTATAGACCCATCCAAGCAGGCTCTAATATAGTTGATAGGATCATCCCATTTTCTAACGATGTAAATATTTATAGTATACCAAGCTGGATCTAATAGCGTATTGTAAACAAAAACAAAAAAAAAAACAGGAGCATATTCGGCTCCAAATCAAAAAAACAACTAAGGGCCGAATGTACATTCGGTTCTAAAAAAATTAGCATGTTAGGGGCCGAATTGATATTCGGCCCTATTTTTTTTTTGAAAACTAGGCGCCGAATATACATTCGGCCCTTAAGAAAAGAAGAAGTTGGGAGCCGAATTGCTCTTTGTCCTCAACAACCCCTATTCGGCTCCTATTTTGCAAAAAAAATTAAGGCCGAATGTTAATCTGTTCATGCATAAAAACACTTCAAACAATCGATTTCAAACTCAATTCAATATAATACATCATACTAATACAATTATCAGCAACTAGGATGAAATAGGTTTACAAAATTATCTTTTCATAGACGCCATTTCCTCTTCTTGACTCAAATCGATTTTTTCTTTGTATTTCTAAAAGTGGTAGTTCAATTGGATTGTTTGGAGGTTTGGGGGGTTTTCTAGATCGACCCGCAGCTTGATTTGTGGGATATTTTGCGAAACCTCCCCTCCAAAGATTTTAATTTTGCATTACCTCCCCTAGAGATTAAAAATTAGCAAAACCTCCTATCGTTCCGTTATCCCTTAGGTGGCAGTTAGCTGACTCATCATTAGTAAACACGTGGAAAAGAAGAATACATGTGTCATTAGATTACCAAAAACACCCTCAATCTTTAAATAAATTAACCTCATCCATGTGGACGGTCCACAATCAAGAATCTGGACGGCCAGATTTGGTCCACAAAAGTTGGTCTTCTCTTTTAACCTCGCCGGCTCTATTTC
>JAJJMA010241130.1:2744-18369 GCA_023529015.1 Papaver nudicaule
TTCCACCAAATATAAAAGATAATCATTTTATTAGTACCAGAAACTTGAGCAATGCCTATTACATACTGCTTCATAACCTGATCGAGACCTAATAACTGAAAAGATTAAAATTTTCAAGCCTTATTTAATAAACGATCCACTACTTGGGACACACAAGTCATTGTCAACATCATCAACGTCATCAACTTTAGTAACCTTTCAAATTCAAAAAACCCAATCTTCATCGTCAATGACAACGTCATCTATGTCATCAACTACTCCTGCTTCACTAAGATCATCCTTTCCCTCTTTATAACTCCGTGCGAAGTCATTCCAAGTAGCAACACCTTCGGGAGGAGAACCCAATTCATCAATGAATACGCCAGAAGCAGGAGTACTATTCTCTACATCATCAATTCTCACAACTGCAGGAACTTTAACACCATTGATTTCAGCATGTATTTCAGTTTCAAATGGGACATTAGATATGCTAAGCACCCCGCCCATAGTCATTCTGATCGTTAATTTGTTTGCCTCATCTTCCTCAAGAAAATCCAACTTGGGGTTTTTGGTGCTTCTCTCCTCTGGCATATCAAGAAAATTTCTCACATCTCTTTTGTTTGAACTCATTGTTCTCGTCTGATCTATCTCAATTTTTTAATAATGGTGTGGCTTTTACAACCTCTTCACTATTTATATTTCTAAAAGATGCACCTTGAATTGTTTAATGGTAACTAAATTTTTTGGGACGTATATATGATTCTAAATTAGACTGAATATACGCGTATATCACCACATTGAATGTGTATAACAAATTTACCTATTAATATTTATCTAATTTTCCTAACATAACAAATTGATTAGTCAGAGGAGTATCTCTATCTAAAAAATCCACTTTATTTTATCGAATGTTAACCGACGAAATATCAGGAGATAGTACCTGCAAGATATTACACGTAAAACTAGTCAATTCAGTTGTTATCCCATGAGGTACACTTGTTAAAATAAAAAAACTAACTTCCATTTTTAACGGATCTCCATTTACACTACAATTCAATCCAGCGGGGCGTTACAATTTATCCCGCCCTTTGTAACTCAAATTTTCAACTTTTGTAAAATCTCATGTCCCCTTTCTCTTCCTAAATCTTATAATCTGTAGGAAACAAAACATTGTGTTTACGGTGTGATATCTCCCCAGCAATATCAATTTCCAATCAAAGTTGCAGCATCTTGTTTTGATCCATCATGTAAGTCTTTCTATCCCATAGATTCTTCCATTACTCTTTCACTTGTCAGTTAGGGTTTTTGTTAGTACGCATGTAAATTTTAAGGGGCTTGTTTTATGTGAATTTTTTCATCTTGTTTTCCATTTAGAGTTGTTTGTTTCACCTTTGTTAACCCTCTGTACAGTTATAGGTTGAAGTATCCGATTTGCCATGAACATGTTATCATATCCGGTTTATTTATGCCTTTTACGCGTGGTATATGCATGGAATGACGTTGTGTCCTTTGTTGCATGATACTGTTCATTATTCGTGTTTGCATAGATTTGGAACTTTGATATGTATACATATTAGTAAAGAAGATTCTCTTTTGTTGTTTTCTTTTGGTTTGTGATTATGTTAGATCCTTGCAACAATAAACTGTAATTGTTATATGTATCAAGGAGTATATGTAGTGAAATATAAACAACGCAAACAACCTAGAGGAACTAAGAGGGCAGGGCCAAATTGTGTTAAGTGCAATTTGTAGAACAGGTGGTTCTGCCCTCGTAGTTCCTCTAAGTTTCTTGCGCTATTTATATGTCATTACATATACTCCTGATACATCTAACATTTAGAGTTTATTGTTGCAAGGATCTAGCAGATTATTCTCTGTATACATATATGACCCTTTGTTGATAACTTAGAATTTTTCTACGACTCCATAAACATTTCTATAAGTGCTTAACGACAAGTTATGTCTGTCTCTATGTAGCTGAATGGATCCTAGAGTAATGGATAAATCTTGGATGCGTTTACACGATATATTAGGAAAGGCTTATGAAGATGGAGTTGATGCATTTTTGAAGTTTGCTGTCAACCATTGGGAGATTACAAATAATTGCACGGATTATGACGACCCAATTAGAATTCCATGTCCATGCAAGAAATGCTTAAACTGCTGGAATCGCAAGGTTCAAAAGGTTAAGTTCCATTTAGTAGCTAACGTAATAAACCCAAAGTATACCAAATGGACTAAGCACGGGGAAGAAGATCTACTGTCAGAAAGAAGCGGGCACTCAGAGGAAGATGGTGATTGTCCAATGGAAATTCCCACAGATACTGCAGACACGATCCACATGGTTGAACAACTTGCAGGCAATTTGCCAGACAAGAAACTAAAGGCGATACTTGATGTTGCTAAGAAACCCCTATATGGACAATGTTCCAAATTCACAAAGTTATCTTCAATGTGTGAGCTGTTCAACTTGAAGAGCAAATATGGAGCATCAGATAGTTTCTTTAATGAACTTCTACCTTTGCTGAAAAAAATGCTCCCTCCAGATAATGATTTGGTCCAAAATACATACGAGGCTAAGAGGCTTATGAAAGAAATTGGTTCAGAGTATGAAAAGATACATGTTTGTATCAATGATTGCATTCTCTATAGGGACGAGCATGAGAAAGCGAAGCAGTGTCCAACTTGTGGGGAATCAAGATGGAAAGTGAACACTCATACGGGTGAGGTGTATGAGAATACTCCAGCAAAAGTATTGTGGTACTTCCCTATCATCCCAAGATTTAAAGCCTATTTTCTTTCAGAGAAAACATCGTCAAACTTCATATGGCACCACACCAGTCGAAAGAAAGACGTCGGTGTTATGCGTCATCCAGCAGACTCACCGGCATGGAAAGCGATAGACGAAAAATACCCTGAAATTGTTGCCGACCCAAGAAATCTGCGTCTAGGTGTTTCTGCTGATGGAGTTGACGTAAACAAAGGCATGCATAATCATCGCAGTGTATGGCCAGTTTTAACTGTGATATACAACCTTCCGCCGTGGTTGTGTATGAAAAGAAAGTTCATAATGCTGTCATTACTGATAGATGGTGGGCCTTGTAAGAACATCGACGTTATGTTAGAACCCTTTGTTAAGGATCTTAAGAAATTATTTGAAGGAGTTGAATGTTTTGATGCGCGTAACCAGGAGAATTTTACTCTACGCGCAGTCGTTTTATGGACAATCAATGATTACCCTGCTCTTGGTACATTATGCGGTTGTTCCTACAGCGGAAGAAGAGCCTGCGTTGTGTGCGGGGTGAATACTTCATATGTCAGACTCAAACACTCCGGCAAAGAGGTTTATACCGATCACAGAAGATACCTACCGTTAAATCATCCTTTCAGATATCAGATGGGGTTCAATGGAAAAGTAGAAGATAGATTAGCTCCAAACCCTAGGTCTGGGGAACAAATATACGCCGAGGTGAGCACTATACAGAACTCATGGGGAAAGGGACAGAAGGATACTAAAGTACAAATTGTGAGGACTCCTGGAAGAGGTGGAAAAATGAAATTTAAGCGAATTGCAAGGAAAGTTGCTTTACCAAAGCAGAGGTCGGCGAGGGGTGAGGAACCACCTTACTGGAAAAAGTTCAACATATGGTTCAAGCTACTCCCCTATTGGAAGCACAATCTTGTCCACCACTGTTAAGAATTTATGCACGTGGAGAAGAATGTGTGCGACAGTATTGTCGGAACATTGCTGAACACAGAATCGAGGACAAAAGATCATTACAATGCTCGACTGGATCTACAGGAGCTCGAGATAAGAGAAGAGTTGCATCCTAAGGAAGACAGTTTTGGTGTAATGAAATTACCCGCAGCAAGTTTCACATTATCCACGGAGGAAAAGGACAAGTTCTTTAAAACACTGTCTGAGTTAAGGGTTCCACAAGGGTATTGCTCAAATTTTTCCATCCTGGTCAGTTGCAAAGATCGTAAGTTTATTGGACTCAAATCACATGACTGTCACATGCTGATGCAGCAGTTTTTGCCCGTTGCGATCAAATCGATTATGCCGCAGCCTACAAGATACGCTATTATGAGGTTTTGTTACTTTTTCAAGGCGATATCTAGCAAAGAAATCAAGGTGGAAGAGCTACAAAAACTGCAGGCTGATCTCTGCGAGACGTTGCGCTTACTCGAAAAATACTTTCCTCCATCCTTTTTTCGATATTATGATTCATTTAACTGTGCATCTTACCAGGGAAGTTGAACTGTGTGGCCATGTATGCTTTCGTTGGATGTATCCTTTTGAAAGGTGTATGAAGGTTATTAAAGGGCATGTGCGAAACAAGAACAAGCCTGGAGGATCCATTGCTGAAGGGAATGTTGTCGAAGAGACGATTGAGATGTTCGGTGAGTACCAAAGGAGCATGAAGACAGTTGGAATTCCACCTGACCAGCATAACACATCTGGTGAAGATTATAATTCCCTCGAGGGAAAAGCAGCATCCCCTGGTCAACTAACGAGTGTCAGTCATGAATTGTGGAAAAAGGCGCATTTGTATGTATTGCGGAATACTCAGGAAGTTGAACCTTACATTGAGTAAGTTTTCGTTTCTAACTTCATCCTTCTTCTTCTTTTTTTAAGGTCCAAATTTGTTTGATGAGCATAACAGTTATCATTGTACCGTCCAGACGACACATGGACTATTTGCGAAGTAAATTTCCCAATAAAAGCAATGCATTGCTGCAGAAACAACATTGTGACGACTTTGGCGAATGGTTAAAAACAGAGGTAGAGTTTGCAAAAAAGGTTATTTTTGCTTTGAAATCTTTCAGAAAAGTTGTAGGCTAATCCTTGTAATGAATTTCAGGTTGGGAGAGAGTTGGGTGTCTCCAGAGGAAGTGTCACGGAGAGTTTAAGGTGGCTATCAAAATTCCCGGGACAGAATGTAACGATATATGATGCATATCAAGTCAATGGTTACCTACTTCGCACAAAATCTCGTGAAGGTTCAGTGTACCAGAATAGCGGGGTCTATGTACAGGCAACAGACACGAACATTAACAGATCGGGAGAAATAACCTTAGCTCCAGGGGATTATTACGGGGTTACAAGAGATTTGGGTGTTAACTTATCATGAAACGAAAATCACTCTTTTCAAGTGCGACTGGGTTGACAATAACAAAGGTGGGGGGGTCTCAACAGATAGACTTGGCTACACTTTGGTTGAACTTGATAAGTTGGACAAGAAGGGAGATCCATTCATTTTAGCCTCTCAAGCTAGTCAGGTATTTTATGTTAAAGACCAAGAGAACCACAAAAAATATATCGTGTTTAAGGTACCTCCAAAAAATTACATAGATGCCTATGATAATGTCGATGAGGAATTCAGTACGGTAACAACTCCTCGAAATGATTTTCAATTGCCGTCTATAAATCCACGTGATCTGGGCAAGTGATAAGGTGTCAAACCTATCAAGAATATTTTCTCGACTCTAAACAACTCAATAAAGATGTAGTAAAGCAAGTCAAGTTCGTTCCACAGGGAGGTGTGAGTTCTAGTTGTTATAAAGTCCAATTCTTGTTTCAAAGAGAGTGAATCAAGGTAACAAAAATATAGAAACTGAATTTTGAATCAAATAATAATGATAAAAAGCGATTAAGGAATTCCTATCAATCCATGAAACAGAGCATAATCAATCTACAAAGCATATTTCTCGCAATATCCTACTTGTTACCACCCTAGAATAGTTATAAGCTCAACTATCCTAATCAATTCCTTGTGTCACCGGATACGGAAGTGCTCGACTACCGGATTCTAATCAATTAGAACACCTAAAATAAGCTCTTCAAGTGATTCAAATCAAAAGCATTAGACTCTATGAATTGGGGTAAGACCTAGTCACGCACTCGTAAGCTCGGATTGTGAACTAAGATAATCTTCTACTTCTCAATGATTTAACAACATCCCGCCGTCAATAATCGAGAATTGCTACTTGGTGTTATTGATTCTCGACAATTACGGATCGAAGAATCTCTAACTAGCAATAGGGTTGTCAACTAGCTACGTGATTGCGCACTCAAGCAACTCGAGGAAAACCCATAAATATTCAAGCACAATAAAAGATTCACAACAAGCAAAAATAGAGGATTGAAATACTTATGCAAATTGATTAAAACTCATGTCTCGGGATGTCAAGTTCATCCCTAATCAAAAATAAACTTAGCTACTCATGTTCTTGAAAGAAAACAAAATCTTTGAGTAAAAATAAGTTGTTAAAAACTCAAAGCTAATAAGAAAAGCAAACTTCAAAATATTATCAGTTTATGCGCCTCCAAAACAGATGAGAAAAGATTATAAGATGTTCTTCTTTCCTCCTGCGCCCCCTCTTTTATACATCTGAAAACCTTCTAAACTCCTGCAAATTCGTGCAGGGTAAACACTCCTGTTTCACTATCCGTCCACAACTCCGACAGGCCCCCAATCTCACCAGTCCAATACCCAAACTGTCAGCAAAAAGCCCCTTCTGAACTCACACCCATCTGAACCCATAGACAGCTCACAACCAACACCACCAGACCAGTATTCCTACCACTCCCGTAGCCTTCTATTTCCTGCTTGACATCACAGCAAACACCATCACACCAACCAGCACAGCAGCTTCAACTGAAACGCACCAAGGCAACAGCAACATCTCATACTTCACCACACAGCTCACACACCCTCACCCTTGTTCCTTGTACTTGAATCCGGCTGAACCTTTGTAAACTCCTCCTACAGATCATGGCAACAGAGACATCACCATTGCACCTCTGTTAAATCACCAGCAAATAACACCATTCCTGTACACAGATTTCCACAGACAATCACTAGTGCACAATAGTACCAACACAAAACAACAATTCAAACCCACTTCTCTATCGATTCATGCTTAGTTTCTGTACCCCAACTTCACTGATATAATGACTTCAAAAGCCCCTTGTAAATCAGCCACCAAACTCCAGAAAACAGCAAGAGCAATCCTTTTCTTTATGTCAGAAATTGAATTTCTATTAACACAATTTCATGCTCCTGCTTCAGTAAATCATCAGCCTCAAACCCATTGATGTAGCAACTCCATAAGCCCCTTTCTAGCTTAATCAATCTGAACCCAGAATCTCCCCAAATACCAGCAGCATCGACCTCTTTATACCCCAGAAAACCCTCAAATTCCCAGCCATTTCCTGCTCAATTTCACCACTGATCGGAGATACCAGCTCCTCTTCTTACTGCTGGTGTCGAAATTCCCTTGTAAGCCACCAGAAATCGAACCCACAGAACCCCAATTTCAGATCTGTACCATTACCTCCTTCCGTGCCATAATTTAATCCCCCAAAACCACCTTCCAATTCCACAGAACCCTTTTAATCTTCCACCAGATCCACAGCAACATCAAAACTCTTCCTTGGCTGAATTTCAAAGCACAAATCATCCAGAAATTACCCCAAATCTGAGTTACCAGCTTCCTTCATGCTACCCATTGATTCCAGCCTTCAAACCCGTATGTATAGCAGCCCATATCCGTGTTTTACCGGCGACAAAAACTTGGCTGGAGCTTCAAGTTCCAGTCGTCAGTCGTCTCTCCTGGTTCTAAAGAAAACTTTGTTTTCTTTCTCTGTCTGAGTATCGACTCATTAATCTCTTCCTTTCTAAGCCTGCACATGTGATATGTGCGTGTGAAATTCTCAAATTTTCTAAACCTTCCAGCAGGCCTACGAGTTATGGTTGGGCCCATACAATGAAACTCAACTGCTCTAATACCGCACAGCCCAACCAACTCAAGTAGCATCATAAATTCTTCTGTCCAGTTGGCCCTTTTTCATGCATACTTCTTTTGTTTTCTGATTTAAAGATATTGTTCCTGCAAAATAGAAAACGACGTTAAATAACCAATGTACGAGGCATAAGCTTAACTAAAGTGTATAATAAGGTACTCTTGAGTAGGTGTTTTAGGGCACCTATCAGCAAGGTATCATGGAAAAATTACTCTCGGAGAGACGTTCCGGATAAAACTGTGCGAAAACCCAAAGACTCAAACCCAAAGCGCAAGGCGACCTAGGATTTGTTTTGCACTGATGCTATTTGTTTTTTCTGTACTAAATTTTTTTCTGTAACACTAAGTGACTAAGTCTGTATTTTAATCATTTCAAGAAATTTCCTATATATTCATGTCTAGAGAGAAGTTTTTGTCCATTATATGGAGATGAATAAATGCTTGGAGTATTCCAGTAAGGTTATAAATTGTGACTAGACTTTAGAGTGCTGCAGGATAATATGCATAGGAGAAGAAGAAGAGAAGAGAGAGAAAGAACTAAAGCATGCTTCACACAACACAGATATATATAGATGAGAGTGAACTTGGGTTTGTCTTGTCTGATCATGTTGTCTAATATAAGATCAGTGGATGTTCATGGTTGCAGTTGTAGGGCAGTAACCTTTGTCCTTTTCTTTGCAGATTGTTATAAAGCTTCGGCTTCAGAGGATGATGGTTTGATTGTCTTTCTTTACAAATATTCACGTGTAGCTTACACGTCCATGATATACCCTTTCCAAAAATAAAGAGAAAAAAATACCTTCCTCGTTTTAAGGAAACTCCATTAACACCACGATTCAACCTACAGTTTACCCTAAGAAGAAAACTGCTCGAATACCAAAAAAAAAAAAAAAAAAACTGCTTCGAAAAATAAAATACAATTTCATCACCCAAGCTTCAAGAAGCCGATGTGGTCATCTCTCACGTCTTGAACTTCCTTTCATCTCTGGAAAACTAATATAGTTTATTTTGATCATCAACCAAGCATAACAAGCCCTTCTTTGCAACTTATATTGAGCGTGTCTTTCAAATCTAGGGTAATTTGACTATTGATCAATTATTATCTAGCGCGTGAAAGAATCATTTAATTTCATCTTTATGCATTTTTTGGATTAACACTGCTTTAATATTTCGGATCTATCTATTCTCCTGAGTTATCTTCAAATAAGGTCTTCCGTTTATATCTCTCTTAATGGAATCTTTCTAGCATTTAGCGGTCGAAATCATTGAGTGTGAATGATGAAATTTCTTTTTTTTGACTATGTAGGTCTGTATCTTTCGAAATGTTTCTTGTTGTAGGTGTATAGTTGATTAGTATGCTTTTTGTGTTTGTCGAGTGTGATTATTAGCATCTTTATGTGATCGTAGATGTTGTTATGACCTGTATTCTGTTTTGATAATGTTTCAGTGAAAGTTTAGGTTAATTGAGGTACTTAGACTAGGACGTATCATATTTGTTTGTAAATATCAGCATGAAGGAGTTAATTAGTGCAATAATGTTGTGCTATGGTTTTTCTGTTGTTTGATTGTGATTGTATATGAAGTTTTTTAAGTAATTACAACAATGCTTTGTGATTTTAATTCACTGTCAAATTGTAGATTAAAGTTAGGTGTTGGTGAATTATATTTTGTTTGCAGGATGTCAGTGTTAGTGAATTAAGATTAAAGCAGTATTAGTTGACTAATTATGTCACGTTTGTGATATGTGTAACAGTATTCATTTGCTTGTAGGGTAACAACATTAGTGAATTAAATAAATACTATATCGGTTTGGTATTTTATTCTAATTTTGTATGGACTGAATAGAGATTTTGAAATTAAACATGGGTGTATGGAAGAGTGGGAATGCTATGAACAGAGAATCAATTTCAAACATAGATGTACCTACAAAGAAACACAACTTAGTACAGTAATTATCTCAAGAATGGACAAACTCTTGTACATTATTGAAGGGAGAGGTAATGTATCCAATTCGATAGTGAAGGGAGAAAAGAAATCAGGGTGTCAACTGCAAATTGAATTTGCACAAACTTAATTCTCAGATGACACCTTAATTTTTTTTCTCCCTTCTAGATAGCGGAACTAGAAACTCAGTTACTTACATTTCTCACCATTATTAAGAAAAGGGCCGTAATAAAACTCCATATGGTGTTTGATCATCCCGTACATGCAGACGTATTATTTGATCTTATATATATGGTCAAGGTAAATTGTTTATGTTTGAAAGTTTAAGTTATTGCTATTTATAAATCTGTGTTAGTCTGTTCTTTTAGATATACAAACTATAGCCATATCATCAACGTGTATTTTATTGGTGCAACAGAAAAATGGCATCTTACGATGTGGTTGAGGATGAAGATATTGTTAAAGCGTATATAATGGAAAGATACGAGCATGAAATTGATCATTTACGCCTGGACAAGATTTCCTTCATGCAGAAATTCAAAATGAAGATTGATGAAGAAGAGCGGAATCTAGCTCTTGTTTTTTTCCAAAAAGGAATTCAAGATTTTCTAGATGATAATGACGATGAAACGACTAAGATTTGGAGTTGTACGTTTCACAAGTTTGTATCGTTCAATAAAAATAAAAACGCTAGAAGCATCAGTGACATCAAAATTAGATTCGAAGTAATAGAAGGTATAGTGTGAAAGTTTATGGGCTATTTGTTGGTGTTTAGCCAAACAAAACCCGGACTTACCCAGAAACAACTTGTGAGTTTTCATTATGTTTTAACCTCTTTTTCTTTTCTTTTTTCAAATATATATGCATATATGTATGCTATTTAAACTATAAATCATTTGATTTAAATAAACTTATACTCGTTTGCAATACAAAAATCTGGAAGGAGAAGAGTTCTTGCACGAGAATTGTTACGAGCTTTTAAAGGAGGGAGTGGATAGATTTGATCCTTTTGAAGACAACGCATTACCGTTACGGGAGTCGGCGTTTTCAAATGTCAATTTTAACAAGCTTATTGTCGAGGGAGATTCAGACCATCATTAAGGATGCAATCTTACTGTCGAGGGATAATCAAAACATCATTAAGGAGTTGTTTTAGTAGTTGGTAATATGCAGGCAATTTACTATGCTAGGTTTCATTTCGAACTTTAGTGTTACTAGGTTATGGCAATCTACTATGCTAGGTTTTATTTCAGCTTCTGTTTTGAATAACTTGAACTATGTTATTTCATTGCATTCTTAATAAATAATTTCCTATTAGGCAAGGCTATAATTCAGTTGGCCCAGTAAATAAAATAAGTACAGATGCTGGAGGCAATCTTTCATGAATTAATAAATAAAAACCAAATCAAGGACACCCGAAAATTAACAAGAGAAGGAATAGTACTAAGTATTACAAGCACAAATGCTTGAGGATGCTGAGACACCCCTATCCAGATGATGTTCAAATTTGTTGTTGCTGGCAATGTGGAAGATACAGGTCTGTAGTTAATGGTTATGGTTATTTATTTCATTTTTGATCAATAAGTTAAATATGAGGGATATCTGATCAATTCTTTTATAAAAAAAAGATATCTGACCAATTGTTAATCAAACTTTATGTTATTCTATAATAGTAATCGAAAATAGCAACATCCGGTAAACAATCAAAATAAATAAATAATAATAATAACGTCCATGACCAGTTGGAAAGAAAGAAATACAAACTGAAATACATAAGAACATAAATAATATTGAAGTAATAATTTTCCTTAAGAGTAGCATTAATCCTTCAAAAAACGTACTTTATTAATGAGCCCACCCCCAGATTGTCCTCCAAAATCTTTCAATGAGACATTGCTCATCATGTGAGGAACAATTCCTATGCGTGTATGCCAAGGACAAGGCCCCCAGACTTCCTTCAAGGTTCCAGTTTCAGTATTGTAACAAGATAATTGATGGCAGTCCCATAACAAGATGTTCTTGAATGAGCTGTTCTCGTGACTTCCGAAGGCCAACGGCCTAAACGCCGGCCATATGATGTCTGGCTTTTCCAACAAAATGCTCGCCTCACGTTCCCAAGTGACCTCAGGATGTTTCTTGATCCAGAAATCAATCCTGAGCATTTCATTGGAAAAGTCATTATATTTGCAGTAAATGCAGAGAGTACTTCCAAACAGCATCATTCCAACTTCTGGGTGATCATCCATATAAAACTCTCCAGGGACCTGATTGTATGGGGGTTCCGTATGTAACTGAAATTCCTCAGTATGCAAATCGAAGGATATTAATCTGTTTCCAGATCCATAAGTGTGGTCAGAATGATCGAACCAAAAAATACACCCATTTGCATATAAACCAGATTCCATGAATACATACGGTACTTCTGTGATGACCCTCCATCCCCTCTTGTAGGTGTAGAAAATGCCATACGCCAATTTGTAAGAACTTAAGGAAAGATTTGTGTTAAGGAGGGCATCCATAAGAGAGGAGGTATGGTGACAGCGGTATCTATCAGCGGTGATCAATTACAACGAAAGGGTGCTGAGAAAATATTCGGAACAGCGGTATACTCCAGAATCACATCAGCGGTAGGGCCTCGACAAAAGCTGAATTAGTTGGTTGAGCATTCAATGCAGAGCAGAACGGTCGAATTGTCAGGTTGAATGGTTGACTCAGTGGGATCTGAGTCATCGATCTTATCCCATACGATGGAAGGGCGCTGAAGTTGTAAAGAGAAGGCGCTGAGATATCGAAGAAGCACGGCGGTAAGGCGGTGAAGAAGAGGACAAATAGTGTCAGATCCCTTTGTATGTATTAGCTGTATCCCATTATTGTAAGCGCCTATATAAGGCAATGTACGCCCACATTTGAAGGGGTTGGAAAAAGTGATTGCTGGGACTTGGTTTATTGAGAGGAAGCTATCTTCTAACTCTCCATAGCCCAAGTTGGTAGTGAGATCTTGAGGTCATTGTAGAGTGTTTATCCTTAGCAAGGTGAGATGCAAGGATTTCGTTAATAATAATCTATGATTGAGGGTTTTGGTTTACTCATATGTTATGCTATGCTTATGGTTTTATCCATAGTTCTATTATGCTATGCTATTCTGTTTCATGTTTGTGTCTAAGTGCTGATATGTACATTGATTGAGGTTGACTCTAAGTATGAATGTTATATTGTGTTTATGGTCTGTTAATAGGGGTGTATTGGTAAAATCTCTACTATGGGGATTTTACCAACTACACCTCTTGTCGCCTAGAGTGAATATTTCCACTGAGCCTTCAGCATCAATTCTAATTACCTTATACTGACCGGTAACTTCACAACCGAGACCTCCTATTACATCTCTGCCATAAATCTGTGGTACTCTACGTGGCCGCGAGTCTCTTTCTGGAAGAACGAGGGACTCACCTGTTGCTGGATTCATAAGTAATATAGGATCTTATGCGCAGTCGTGAAAATCATATAGACACACAAGACCGTTGCAAGATCCAACTATTGGGTTTAAAGCAAACTTGCTACTTCCACTGACCGGGTGATTTTTGAAATTGTTCGCCATTGTTGAGTAGTCTTCTTCTCGTACTCGTTGTCTGTAGAAGAGGTGTGTAACATCATCTCCTCCATAGTACTCTGATGAAGCCGAGATAAGTAGACCAGTTTTTTTTCCGTCAAGGATGGTCTTCCATTGTTTGCATACCAATTTGCTGTGAGAAACACTCTCTGTTGTAGGAAGACGGACTAAAATCTTTGTAGTTAATTCCTATGGTAATTTATCCATTGCTGTTAGTGTTGAATGATGGGATAAGGATATTTAGGATTATTGTGTAGAATTCTGAACTTATATAGACATCCAATATACACGTCTGTTCAGTCGACAAATGCATTGGTGCAGAACTGCAGATGCTTGTACCCTTTCGGGAAAAGACTCCTCATTTTCTACCAAAATGTAACGGAATTTCTAGAGATGCGTTTTTCCATCACAACATAGTTATATAGGGGCACTTAGAATGTCTTGAACTTTATATAGACACGCAACCAATATACACGTCTGTTAAGTGAAATGCATGTACCCCTTCGGAAAAGAATACAACATTGCAGAAGATGAGAGTTCCATGACAAACGCGCTCATATTGGTCTGATGACTCTAGTTAATGTGTAGGTTAAGCCCAACTGCAAAATACGTCTGTGACAGATCCTAGGCCTGATCAGATTTATCTTGGGCTGTAACCTAAATTAAGCCCATCGTTGCTGTGTAAGTTCTAAACGATCTTATGGACTAGAGGGCTTACCCGGATGCTCGAGCCTGGTTCATGCACCTAAATATTAGCTCGCGGGCATGGGCCCCTGACCCGGTTCAGAGGTCCGTCCATTTTGTTTGTCATGTACCCTTAGATAAGATAGATCGCGTGGCAATATAGCCATATTTAGGCAGCTCAACTCTTATTGTCCTCGAGTGGCTATAGTTGCTGGCTATGGACACCAACAAGTATGTAGAATTGGTGAGTGTCGGACTGAAACCTCCACATTGGACACGCAGAGTGAAAATTGATTTCTTCAAGTGTCTACTAACCCATATTTTGGCACTTTACATCATTTTTGTCCCGGAGTAGCTACAGATGCCGGCTGTGGACACCCAATAATAATCTCGAATTGGAGAGTGTCGAATGAAAACCGACACGCTGAGCAAACAATTATTTCTTCAAGTGGCAATCTACCCATATTTTGGCACCTTACATCTTATTGTCCTGGTATGGCTATTGAGCTGTCTATGGACACTCAAGGAAATCTCTGGTTGGTAAGTGTCAATTGAAAACTCCAATAGTGGACACGCATATAAATTATCGAACATCTTGACGTTGCTATCTACTGGTAGATCGACACTGACAATGACAAACACAAGCTCAACGTGCCTTTATGATTCCCGAAGGCTACTGAATCAACAGCGTAGTTATATCTGAGCAAATGGACACTTGAAGAATTTATGGAATTGCTTTCACGTTGCTATTCAACAGTCATTCGACACTGCTTTGACAAACACATAGGAGAGTGACAATGTGGTCAGTAGTTGCGACGGTTGATAGCTCAATCCTTGCAAAGGATCCTGTAAGCAATCAAAACCGTCGTATAAAGGGGGAATACAGACACTACATTCACCCAGACGTGTTTATTGGATGTCATATCGCCACTTGATTTAAAAACCGTCACATGGCTCCATGAAAAAACCGTCTTAAATGCTCATTTGTGTACTAGTGAACCCAATAAGGTTGAAATACCTAGATTAAACAGAAATAGAAGGTTGAAACACCTAAATTAAATAGAAGGTTGAAATACCTAGATTAAACAAAAGGTTGAAACACCTAGATTAAACAGAAGGTTGAAACACCTAGATTAAATAGAAGGTTTAAACACCTAGATTAAATAGAAGGTAGAAATACCTGGAGAAACAGTTAACAACAAAGTTCTCTACTTGAACCTGCCGCCGAGAGCAAAACGAAGCATTGCACAATAACGAGGTATGGTTATCAAAACAAAGTACAGTTGTTCACACGAAGCTGGCACAACCCCAAACACGAAAAATGATATGTTCACGAAGTATAGCCATCAAGACGAAGTGCGGTTATCTACACAAAGCTAGCACAACCATCAAGGCGAAGTGTCGTAAGGTCATGAAGCATAACTACCTAGACGAACCACACCACTCAGTACAAAATGAAGTCATTAAAAGAAAGTATATTACTTTACGAAGAAACCTAACCAACAACCCAAGGCACACAAGAAGCAGCGCAAAGGGATTATTTTCTTAAGGATTGTTGTTAGGACATTGTCCGGTCAAACCCACTAGCGTTGGTATGTCAAG
>JAJJMA010241156.1:882-14992 GCA_023529015.1 Papaver nudicaule
AGGGAACTACCTTCTGAAAAGCAGAATTGCATATTCATCTCTTTTAGTTACAAAAAAAAAAAAAACTATAGCAATTTTATCGTTTGCTATTTCGCGAAGTACAGTAGAAAAGTTTTTTGCATCATTGCATGTATCACATCGATATTATGGGGAAATAGAAGAAGAAGAACCAACCTTCTAGAAACTTCGAACTTCTGTCTGAGGTCTGCTATCTTAGCTTCTGCTGTAGCTAGCCGTTGTTGTGATACAGCTTCAGCTTTGTTTGCATCCTTAACACGCAACTCTAATCCATGTTCATCAAGAGAAGATTTTAGACTTTGAACTCGTGACCATGCCTGGTATTCCAAATCCCTAGCCTCAATGACATCCCTGCACGACCAGAAAAGATCATTTAACCAAACACATCATCATTCTGAAAGCCAAATTTGCAGTTGACCAACCATTAACAAAGAAACTGCAACAAGGTTGAGATATCAATCAACCTCAATGTATGAACTATATGAAATCATAGCAAAAAGATATTCACCAAGTACATGGCGGAAGAAAATGTTTGCTGACAAAGAAAGGTATAACTCTAATCCTACATCTTGACGGAAGGTTAAATTCATCAAACTTAAACTCTTCTTGTAAAACAAACATATATGACCAGCCCTGGCACTGCCCCATCATAGATATAACTATCGGTGATAAGTTCTTTTACTCAATCAGCTGAAAGAAATAAAATAAACGAAAAGGACATGCAGAAAGCCGGCAAGAAATGCAGAAGAAGAATAACACAATCAGTATACTAAAAAATCATGTAATTAATCTAACCTTGAATCAGTTGATTCACGTCTATACATTTCTAGAAATAGCTTCAACTCTTGAACGCTCTCCTTAAGATCACGAACCTACAACAAGCAGGGTAGATCACAAAAAGTACTAACAGAGGACTCTTTAAGACCAAACAACAAAAGATAGCATGAAAGATAACTGAATGGTTACTTATAATTTCTTATTTGAGTTAGCAATCACTTAATAACCAAAAGTGAAGAAAACATTTGATACTTTTATATTTATGCTCACATGATGCACGTTTCATATCTTGTACAAGTTTACCCGATGCGGATCCATAAATCAAAAAAACATGAATCTTGAGGACCAGCATTGAATCAACTATAAACATGTTAACCGATACACATGGTAGTCAGTGATGGTAGACGCTAGAATAAAAAGAATAAATCACAGGAAGAACTAATACCGTAGATCTCAGTGTAAGCATTTCAGCATTCTGATCCTCGGATCTTGCAGACAGCGTATTTAGCTCATTTACCTGTGCAAGGTAAAACAAGTATTAGCACCTTCACATGCTCATTTTAGCGTTCTGATCCTAGCATCTTGTGTACATAGACTTACTTTTCTATCAAGAATACTAGACAGTGACTGAACTTCAGCTCTCAACGAGTGAACCTCTAAAGCAGCCTCTTTGTATTCACTCAGCTGGCTTTGCATAATCCGCATTTTCGTTGGAAATGAAGAAAGCAATGCTTTAAACTCTGAGATTATTTATTTCCTACCTGTAGCAGAAGTTCACAACTATCAATCTAAGAACTACACCCAAAATAAATAAATTAGTCTACGTCTACTGATCAACATTAGACACTTGAAAATCGCACCTGGTTCTCCTGAATTCTCTTCTAGTTTAATCTCGAACATGTTTCTTTGATCTAACTGTTTATGCAACTCCTTCTCAAGATCACGTATCCAAGAATCGGCAACTGAAGCAGCTCTTCGAGAAATATCAGCCGCATCTGCTTTCACAGTTAAATCTGCTTCGCGCCAGGCAAAGTTGTCCTTCTCCACCTACAAAAAATGAGAGTTAAAGTAATAAATTACGTCAAAAAGATGAAAGAACGAAAGAAAAATATAAATAATAATCAGCAAAATCTAATCAAAATGACACCTGTAGTTTCTCCCACATGGAGCGACATCGGATCAGTTCGTCTTTCGATTTCTCAAGCTGATCATTTAGCAGGAGGTAAGCTTTGGATGAGCTAATGTACTTCAGATCCTTCATAGTGCACTGTCAATGGGCAGTAGAAACTTAAACCAACTGAGCACAAGTAGGACAGTACAAATAATCAACTTTTATTGCATGTAAACAGAAATACTGACAGAGTACAAATCCAAGGAAACCTATAAAGACTTTTAACCTGCAATCCAGATAATTTCTTCAGGATTTGTATCCTTCCCTCATGAAGATTCTGGACTTCTAGTAGCCGAGATGAAGCCAACTCCTGTGCAGTAACTCAAGTCAAAACATCTAATAGTCAGCTTACATTCAAAATTGTAGCAAATCATAAGCAATAAAGAGGGAGATTGAAAAATACCAGCAACTCCTTAAGCGTACACTCCATGTCCTGTATATCTTTTTGCTTGTCCCTCGTCTTTTCTACAGAAACATGTTTATTACCAAAATTTAAGACCGGAATTGGTAAGCCTCGTGAAGCATCTTTCTGTACTTTCAGAGTTGCCAACTGGGAGTTGCTTTCTTCCAGCTCCCTGATAGTACTCTCCAGATCCCCTTCAAAATAATATAACCAAAGAAGCAGCAGCATCAATACAACCATTTCAAACATATCGTTGATTCTTCTATGTTTGTGCATATAAAATTTGGGTTATTTTGCAGTTTCATTTATACAAGTGCGTTTAAATTTAACCAACCCAAATTCTTGTTAAAGAGGTGTGAACAGTAAACCGTGTTTTTCACATGTAGACATCTGTTTAGTGTCAAATAAAAGATATCCATAGACTACGAGATGGTATACTATAAAAATAGAAGTTTGAGAAATTGTGTAAGTATAAGGTAGTGAAGAAGGCGTGATGGTAAATTCATTACCAGACAAACGTTTCAATTCTGCTTTATTCCTTGCGTCAGTATCCCGGTGGTTTTGTACTTCATGTGAGACTGATTTATGCTTTAAATGATTGATGTCAAAAGCTTCTCTTAAGTTATTCACCTCCGCTATCAAATCAGCTGAAGTCTTCCGAATATCAGGATCTAAAGAAACCAAAATAGGAGAACGGAAAAGTAAGAAATGAGACATGTGCACTAGACTGATATGAGATATAATAGCAACCATCCAACTTGATATAAGTATATTACCATCTATAGAGAATTTTTCTGAAAGTGCAGTGGAAACTCTGGCCTTCACTTTCCGTAAGTCTTCAATGGTAGCAACTATATTTTCTATAATGCATCTTGTTGCTAAACTGGAAGAACAATTATCGACTACAGTTTCAGCAGGGGAGCTATTTGCAGAGCAGCTGTCTGTTGCACCGGTCTCTAGGAGCCTGGATAGAAATGTGTCATCTGGGGAAGAAATTGCCCCTGCTGCAAAACAAAGCAAAAACATATTACCACAAATCAGATTCCGACTATGATCAGGAATTGGAAATTACAAATTTAGCTGTATATGTAACTGTCACTACCGCCTGAATTGTAACAATCAATACTGATTTAAGAACAAAGATAATTATCATTGCAATTAAAATGTGATTATTCTAACCATATTGAGTATCATAAGTATAAAGGTTGCAGTAGTGATTTATTTATTTTTTGGATTCAGTTTCTGATTCAAGATGTGAACAAAGAGGGATGAGGAGAACGAGATGTGGGAAGCTAATAAAGGCAGAACTAGTGCAGTGACTTCCAAATTCAGAAAGTAAGACGTTTCTTTCAACATGACAAATTTCAGAAAATAGAGCAATATTCCTAGTTGGCATATATCCATGATTTTTTTAAGCAGTAAGCAAGGACAATTGATGGCAAGTAACAAACTTTACAGAAAATGGATGCACGCGAATGAAAGTTGTAAGATCCCTCACCCGTGGAAGATTGTTTTGAGACCTGCCCATTGCTCAAAGATCCTCTCGTGTGAATGGAATGTGATTCCAATTCATTAACCAACTGTTGCACAAAAAGCGAAAAGATGGTTACTGAAAATTGGTCAAGCTGTTTCTATCATTACACCTATTCCGCGTGCATAGACTAATCTAAGAAAAATTGGTTAAGCTGTTTCTATCATTACAACTAATCCGTGTACACAGACTAATCTAAGAATTTCATAGCAAATGTTCAAAGAGCAACACTTTCTATTTCCCAATACTTAGCAGAGTAGAACTTAAAGGGAATGCCTCGAAAGAGAATAAGCACCTGATTCCACGAACAATCAACAACAATTAAAGTATCGTCATAAGCTTCTTGTCTATCTTTAAGCTGAGAGTATTTACTCTGACGAGCATGATATTCAACTTTCTGTGTTTCCAACTCCTTGAAAAGCTTCTGATTCCTGTATTCTAGTACTCCGGTATCAATCTACATTTACAACACAAAACAAACTTACATAAGAAAATAACCACAAATCCAGAAAATATATAAATCAGCAACAGAGTGACTTTGCCATTAGTAATCTGATCAATAGGCAAATCCAAGATAAGAAAATTAGAAAGAAAAATAAAAAAAAGCCGACTAAAACAGTAGAATAGCCGACTGATTTGATTCATTCCTATTTTACTGCCCTTGATTTTTATACAATTTATAAGCCAGCCGTTTCTATATTTCATTAAACCTCAATCGCGACAATTTCAAATTCCAAATCCCTTGAATATTAATCTTCACAAGGCCTGAATATGGTTTTCCCTAAGTCGCAGTTCACCAATGGCTTAACTTATTCAAACTAATCAAGTCTTTGCATCACTGCAAGTCACACCTATACCAATACATGCATCTAAAAACAAAAAATTAGGTGAAAAAAATGAGGAAAGCATGTTTAACACAGGCACTCTTAACTACAAATTAACCAAAAAATCTTTAAAAAAAAATAGTAAAATTAAGAGAAATATCGATATGAACTTATCAGTATTTAGGAACCCTAAGGAACAATGAAATTAAGAGAAATTTAGTAGTAATTGATTTACCTTCTTGTCAAGGGAACAAGGCAACAGGGATGATGAATTATTCTTAGCCACAGCGGTTGGGGATATGGAGCTGAAGTGGCGTCGCTTCCTATCAGCTTCACCAGTGCTCCCCATCACAAAAATTGAGAAATTAGTAACCCTAGACCATTAGGTTATATTATTATATGAAACAAAACCCTAATTTACAGATAGTTTCTGATGATTTAAACTTAAAGAGGATTCTGATGGTGATTATTTGATTGTGAGATATGACGAATGAATGAAGAACCCTAATTTCTGGAAGAAGACACGCTCTCAGTCTGATCTCTATCTGGGAAGGGAAGAGAGAAGAAGCTCTTTTTAGATATTAGAATGAATGAATGAATGAATTTTCTTATTATTATTTCACGACTCCCAAAAATTAACTGCACACAGAAACCAGCACGGCCCGCTTTACAAGACCTTTTAATATTTGAAGCCCCTTCCAATGGGATTCCCCAACTTGCACTTTGTGCAAGTGCAACATGGAAAACGATGGTGCGGTTGGTTGCAGAATTTTAAAGGTGGAAATTATGGGATCAAGGGATTAGGTGGATTATGATTTTTTTGACCTGTTTGTTTGCACAAATTTCTAGGATTCATGTTTTCTTCAGGATTTGAAATTCCAGCGAATCCCCTATATTTTGAGTCCACCCCTACCCTAAGATTTGTTAGGATAGTGAAAGAGGGATTCAAAGATCCATTTTGGATTTACTCGATTCTTTAGCTTTGAAATCCCGTGGAACTATAAATTCTCTGGAATCATCATTTCCACAACCAAACACGCCATGAGAGTCTAATCCATATTTTATGGGGCCACAACTTTAGTAAAGCAGTCTGGTTTAGCCTATGATTTATTTATATGGTCAGTTGGATAGAGAGTCGGTTTCAAAACCCACCTCATGATAACGAAACTATGAATTTTCCAGAAATCTATGTGACTATCTATTAGTATCTACGGAAAGCTAGATGTCAAAAGTGCTTTTAAAATGTTGAGCCACACCTTTCCGCTACCATTACCCTGATGCATAACCAAGTGCACATACTTATGAAAACAAACCACAAAATTGTACATGTTAGGTATCCTACAAACCAGCAATTAAACAACAACTAGTTCACAACAGTTACAAAAGAGTTTATTATTTCATTGTATGTGTTACATGACAAGGAGAATGAGCAAGCAAGCATTGTTACTATCATTACTAATAAGACAGGTATCTTGATAGGGACTGAAGAATTCAATTGCAAAGCAACATACATGGAAGAAGGTTTCGCGATGAGATTTCCCATTGCTTTGACAGTAACAAAGAAGGAAGGCAACAGAGTATTACGGTGGAGATTAAAGACAAGGTTTCCAGTAGAAGATGTAGACAGAAAATGAAGAATCTAGAGGAAGTGTCAGAGAAGTATTTGCTCAATCAAGCAACATACCTTTTTAAAAATTTTGCAGTGTAACTTTAATTCCCTTAAGGCAATGTTTAAAGCGGGAACTTGTTATCATCTATTTGTTTTGGTTAATGCCAGGAGGATTCGTGTAACCTCTAACTTGTTGTTTTTAATAAAACTTTGTAAAACAAATTGTATGAGAGGTGTAAGAAGAGTGTGTGAGTTATGTAAGGAGAGTGTGAGATTTGTGTGTCTGTTAGAACTTTGTAAACGTGCATGTTGCACATGTGAGATTGAGAGGATTGACTGAGTCGTGAGTTTTTTCTGTTGTGTATATAAACACAGAAACCGAATTGTAAAACTCATCTTTTTTAAAATTCAATTGAATCAAAATCGTTCAGCCATCATGTAGACATTCGGTCTATTAACTAGCTGGATTAAAAACAACATGAACCTTTAATTTGATTAGACTTCCTAGACAAAATCCTAGTATTATAACTGGTACGGTTGCATGCTCCATGCACACAAAATCCACAACTACAGGAGGATTCGGACTTCGAACCTCAATCCTTTTAGGAGGTAGGTGCAGGTGCTGCCGCAACGCCTTACACGGAAGTTTGTATAATTTTTCACAACATAAGAATCGATCTTTGTCTTTTTTGCTAAAGGTCCCATTTGTATTAAAGCAAAAGGTGAAGTTACATATGTAGATGGTGCGCATTGGACAGGCCCAATGTGCCTCTAATAAAACTGAAGTACTCGGGCAGAGCCCATTATTGAGTCTCATAATAAAAGCCTAAAGAAAAAGCATTGTTTTTGGGGCTGCAGAGTTTTCCTTGGGATTGCATTTCTAAGACGAAATAGAGTCACTCACAAATAAAATACAAAACCCCATATCCAAATTTGGGGTGTAAAAAGAGAAACCTAGGCGTAAAAAAAGTATTTGGGGCGTAAAATCCAGGCGTAACTAAACTTGATATTTGCGCACAGAAATTCAGGGCGTAACTGACCACCATGGGGCGTAATTTTTTTATAAATTTTTTAAGTTATATTACGCCCAGAAAATTAAGGCGTAATGTTTATAGGTTAGTTACGCCCAGTTAATTAGGTTGTAAAAACAAATTACGCCTCAATAAACCTTGAATAACAAGGCGTAAATACTTGGTTTATGTGACGAATCTTAAACCATTGCCAGGAAATTACCCAAAGCTATATCTAGCAGTATTTTATACTATCTCGACAACATTTTTAACAGGTACATGATACATCAGCTCCAGATCTATATCTGTATTTTTGGGTTCCATCTAAGTCAAATTTGAAATGTAAACATGCAATCCTCTCATCGAAGCTCCAGATCCCAAACAAATGAGCTTGATTTAGAGATAAAGATACAATTAAATCTGAAGCAGAAGATGAGATTTAAATTTCACCCTTTTTACTTTCTCTTTATCTGAGTTCAATTCAAAACTAATCTTACGGAGGAAGAGGAGAAGAAGATATCTTTTCAAGCTACAAATTGCAAACAGTAGGAAATTAAGGTTAACACTACCCAAGATATAACAAGGGATGAAGATAGAGACCCAACACTTGTGTATTTGATTTGATTCATGCTTTGTTTTGTTGTTTCCTGTTACTGCTACTTCTGTTTTCAGATTCATTAATTTGGTTGTTTTTTTTTTTTTTGAAAGTTATTTGGTTGATGATAATAATGAAATTAACAATAATAACCTTTTGTTTAATTTTTCAAAAGCCCTATGGATTATTTTAGATCTGGATTCAGATTATTTTCGTTCAGAGATTGTGATGGCCGAGGCGGCGGTGGTGGCTGAGGCGGCGGTGGTGGCTGAGGCGGCGGTGGGGGCGGAGGCGGCGGTTAGTATTAGTGGTGGTGGCGGATCTGGTGTTGGTGGTGGAGGTGAATACATGAATGTCGAGAATCAACATTAACCAGTGGCGGAGCTGGTGCTGGTCTTAGAAATTTTCTTTATAAATTATACGGACATCCCTTATCAAGACCCTTAGGATAAGTTTAGTGGATTGCAGTCCCAAAGGAAAGTATGCAGTCCCAAAAACAGCACTTAAAGAAAATTGGACAAGCCCAATTTTTTTTTATACGAAGAATGAATTTTATTGATTACCTGATTGTAGAGTTATTATCTCTTTTAATCAAACTAATAATCCATGAATCAAAATTAGAATAACTTTCAAGATTAAGCTTCTCCTTCCTAACATGTTTGGAAATATTGGCTGAAGCATTATTAAGATCTCTACTAACTGGAGTAAATTGACAGTCATTGAAAGAAAGAAGTAAATGTTTTATCTCTCGTACGTGGTGTTTATTTTCCCATACTGATTCATCTTCGTTGATCGCTTTGGCCACTACATCTGCATCCGCTTCAAAAATTACTTTGTCGAGCTTTAAGTATAGTGCCCACAAAATCGCCTCCTTAGCTGCAATGCATTCAGCCTCCTCCACATCTATGGCTTCTGGGATATAGATTCCTTTGACTCACAATCGCGTATTATTAGTCATGTGCCTGCACATTTAGAATCCAAGTCGAATGATGCATCCAAGTTCAGCTAATAGTATTCTATTGGAGGTGGAAACCATCCACTTGAAGTGACTGTTGCTCTCCTGTGCATACTATTCTGACCTGTAGCAGTTGACACTAGGTTATGATTGAAATTATGCAAGTGGTTTTTAATTCTGTTGTACGTTATAGGTCTGACTTTCTTTCCTTCATAGATGCATTCGCATCTTTCCTTCCAGATTACCCAGCAGTAGGTCATTAGCGTATGGATCCACATCTGATGATCATTAGTTGAGTTTACACAACCTGGATTATGAAACCAAGAGAGCACCCATTGCTTAACTGATTGTACAAAGTTTCTAACCATTGAAATGTTGATACCTGGCCTGCTTCAAACATCCCTTGCGTGACTGCAGTCCAGAAGTAAATGTTCAATGCTTGTGTCACCATTGTTGCATATACAACAAGGATTTCCAGTGACATTGTCAAGTCTGACAATCTTTGCTCTTGTGATAAAAGCCTCCTTAAGCAACTTCCAGATAAATATTTGAATTATGTAGCATTTTTGTCAACCAAAGCTTTTTCCAAACATCCTCTACCACTGAATTGTCAACAGGATACTGCAATTCCTTCTCTTCCATAATGCTATAGGCTGTTTTGATGCTAAAAGTTCCATCTCTCGCCGGTTGCTAAATCAACTCATCCTCTTCTTGAAGATTTATAAAAATGTTTAAGACCTCTTGTACTATTTCAGGATCAAAAAGATGTATTAACAGTTGAACATTCCAAGTTGCAGAGCCTGGGATGAAAAGCTCATTGACATATGTTAGTTTTGAGCCATGTTTCGTGACTGGTCCATATATAACTTGATGCTTCATAACCCATCTGTCGAGCCATATCAGGGTTGTTCTCCCATTATGTACTATTTTGAAATAATGCTTACGAACAATCTCTATGCCTATCTCCAATCCTTGCCAAACCCAAGAAGTTGTTTTACGCCCTCTAATATCATGTATCAGGTTCTTTCCGCTTAAGTATTTTTCCTCCAAAATTTTCACCCACAAAGCATGTGGTTGAGTAATAAATCTCCAAGCAAGTTTAGATAAACAAGCTTGATTTAGGCCTTGTAAATCTCTGAAAGCTAATCCCCCCTTGTTCTTCGGCTTACACAATGATTCCCACACCACTGGATTATGTTCATGATTAGAAGAATACCCCCAGAAAAACTTCTTTTGAATGGCAGTTAGCTTATCAAGCAGAGTGATGGGAAACTTAAAAGTGCACATCTGATATTGAGGTGTCGTATTGAGCACGTATTTCACTATAGTGGCTCTTCCTCCTTGATTCATTGCTTTGTCTTGCCAACTAGCTAATCTCCTCTCAAAAGCTTGTTTAACATTATCGAAGGCTTTAGTTTTAGATTTCCCTATAAGCAAAGGAAAACCTAGGTACTTCTCATTCTTATTCATCACTTTCACCCCCAGAATTTCTCTTATACAATTGAAGCAATCTTCTTCAACATTCCTACTAAAATAGATAGCCGATTTGTCGAAATTAATGGCCTGTCCAGATTGCTCACTAAATATTCTCATTAGATCTTGAAGTTCATAAACAGAACCTAAATGTGCTTGAGTAAAAATAAGACAATCATCTGCGAATAATAAATGATTAATGGGAGGGGCTTCTCTTACCACAGATATCCCTTTAATTGTGTTATTGTAGTGAGCTTCAATTAACTTTCTGGAGAGAAATTCCATTGCTAAGATAAACAAGTAAGGTAGAGGATCACCTTGACGGATCCCTCTAGTAGGATGAAAAGATGCAACAAGGAGTGCCATTGAGCATTACTGATAATGTAGTAGTGCTGATACACTGGTTGATGAGATGACACCAATCTTCAGAAAACCCAAAACTCTTTAGTACTTTGTGAATAAAGCACCATTCTAACCTGTCGAAAGCCTTAGACATGTTGAGCTTAAGGGCAAGCCAACCTTTATCTCCTCCTTTCAACTTCATGGAGTGTATTATTTCCTGTGCTATTATGGTGTTGTCATTGATTAATGTACTACTAACATATGCAGCTTGATAGGGTGAAACTATCTTCTCCATAAGCGGCTTCATTCTTTGTACTAAGATTTTGGAGATAATCTTATGTGATGTATTATAATCCAACTGGACGGAAATCTACTGGTTCCGTTGGCCTCTTCGTCTTTGGGATTAAAGAGATATAAGTGTTGTTTAGCTCTCTGAGTAGAAACTTGGTCGAGAAAAAATGTTTGACCATATTGCATACATCTTCACCAACTGTTTCCCATTGGGATTTGTAAAACCCTGTTGGAAAACCTTCTGGTCCTGGAGTTGACCAGCTCTGTATTTTCTTCAGAATACTTAGTATTTCATCACTTGTCAGTATCTCAAGTAGTGCATTGTTCTCCTCATCAGTGATGAGATTAGGTATGAGTGTGTAGTGAGCATCTTCAATACATGGATTGACTGTTGTGCTGATTCTTTCAAAGTGAGAAGTAACCAAAGAGTCCATTTATTCTCTCTTTGTAGCCCACGACCCCTCTGGTTTCCTCAAACTGTCAATATTGTTTCTTGCCTTTCTTTTATTCGAAATGGTATGAAAATACTTGGTATTATTATCTGCATCTCTGATGAAGGTGTCTCTTGATTCATGTTTGTGGAAGTCTGCCTTTATCTTCTGCCACTTATGCAAATCAGTTGTTAATGTGATGATTTTTTGATCCAACGCTGCTGAATGCGCCTGATCCTGAAGGGAAGCAAGTTATGTGTTCAAACCATTAATTCTCTGGTTTATATCTCCAAAATGTATCTTGTTCCATTTACCCAACGTGATTCTTGTGAACTGCAGTCTCTTTGCCAGTTTGAAAGCCACTGAACCATCAACATCTTTGCTCCAAGCTAGCGCAATTTGCATAGCGCAGTTTTTGTCGTGAAGCCAAGTGTAGAAGAAGCGAAAAGGTTTTCATAACTTGGGTTGATTGTAGTCATCATAAAGAAGAATGGGGCTGTGATCACTGCCCAACTGATTAGGGTAAAGAAGTTTTGATGAAGGGAAAGATACATTCCACTCACTGTTTCCGAGAGCAAGGTCAATTCTGGATCGTTTTTCCCCTGTGCCATTGGTATTATTTGTCCATGTGTGGCCTTTACCAATGAATCCAATATCTTCCAAACCTGCTTCTTGAAGATTCCTATGAAAAAAACCGTCTGAAGAAGAAGAAGTACTCTCACCATTGTTGAGTAGATGTATGTTTAAGTCGCCCAGTAATATCCAAGGTTGAGAAATATTATTGCCCAGATCCCTTATGAATTCCCATTGTTTCTTCTTCTTTTGATAGTGTGAAATCCATACATGCATGATAGTAGCCATTCAGGCTTACTCGGGTCACTTTTCACTAAGACATGTATCATATTGTCATCTGAATTCATAAGTTCACAAGAAAATACATCCTTCCAAATCAATACTAAACCACCCGACAGACCAATGTAATTGATTATGATGCTATTTGAATAGTTAAAAGATCTAAGAAGAGGCCTAACTTTAGTGTTGTGGAGTTTGGTCTCACAAAAAAAAAAAATATGTCAGGATTTTGGGTACGTATAATCTCCTTGAGATGATTTCTAGTGTCTCCACTCTTGAAACCTTGAACATTCCATGAGAGAACCTTCTTCTTCCTATCAAAGCTAAACTGACAAGCCTGGATAATGTAGATACTGCCTGGGTATGTATACTGATTGGTGTCTATATCTTTTGAATGGTGAATAGGATTATGAGCTAAGTTATCTCCTAGAGTTTTACCTAGTATGCAATGCACGAAGTATACAATGTGTTGTGGATAACCAGTGAGTTTGTGATTTAAGCCTATGGGAATTTCAATTGATGGAAGATATGCATGAGTACTAAATGCATTTATACTATTATGAATAATCAACGTAGAGTTGGATACTAGTAATGATTGAGATGGCCTAATAAATACATGTAGTATGCTTTTCCAAAATTTAATATGTGATTTAAGGTTGAATGATTCAGATGAAAACCAAATTTTGAAACTGAGTAAGCCTTTTAAAGCAATTGAATGTGGCTGAAAACCAAGTACGTTAGGAAAGGAAAAGCAAGTGCAGGATAAGTTAAGTTCGGTAATGATTACCTGTGGTCCCCCGGCGTTTTGCATTGAATGCCCAATCTTTCCCAAAACTGGAATGTCGCTCTGTGAGGTGCTGGTCATTGGCGTGAGTTCTTTTTGATTATCAGCTTGACCGGAATTGCCTGTCATTATATCTCCAGTAACACTAGATCTAGGCCGTTTGCCAGCTCTTTCCTTGATCCTGTCCTCCATGATCACATCCTCAGTTTCGAATGGTGCCATCACTGGTTTACTGATTCTTAGCCCATCTTTAGGTGGAACAAAAGGTGTGTGTTTCATCAGGCCTTTTGATTTCTTATGAGATGGCAGGGTATTCAAGAATTGCATATTAGCTGGCTTCTTTGGGAGAAGAACAAGACCAAACTGTTTAGGTTCTTCATGAATTTCTTTCAGCTTGTTAGCAATGTCCTTGCACTTTTTCCTATCATGTTGAATTACGTAGCACTCTTTGCATATCTTGTGAGGCTGTTTTTCGTAAAAAAAAAATTGATACCACTTGGTGGTACCAGCCCTAGTTTTGGCCATGGCTCCTCTTCTAAGTGGTGTTGATAGGTGGATCCTAACACAGACCTTAAAATATTCACCTGCAACTGGTTTTCCAACTTTAGGGTACACGACTACTATTGTTCCCATTATTGCACCCATGTCAGTCACGGCCTTTTGGCTCCTATGCTATGGTAAAAGATACTTAAGCCAAATCCAGAATTCATGCACATGTACAATCACCAAGTTTCCATCTATGCTCCAAGGTCGTCCTTCAAAGATAGTTTTGACCACATCCCAATTAGTGAAAGTGAAAATTGTTAGGACATTGTCCGGTCAAACCCACTAGCGTTGGTATGTCAAGCTAGTTGTCAGTTTTAGGTGTCAAAACTCAATTTTTGATTTAGACTACTAGAGTTTAGATTTCGGAATTGGGATATAGACAAAGTAATAAAGACCTTGAAGACGAAGACTGTGAAGACAAAGAAGACATCAATTATTCTTCATCGACAAAAGGTTAGTAGGAGTTATGACTTTACGGATTATTCTTCTATTCTACTA
>JAJJMA010241161.1:0-10436 GCA_023529015.1 Papaver nudicaule
TCATTGTATAGATCTTGAAAAGAAATGTTGCCTGTGAAGATTCACGTTCGGTAGTTTAAAGCTTAAGCGAGTTAAGAACGTTTTTGTAATTTTATACATATGTATACTTTGTTATCTGAAAAACACCACATTATTATATTTAAATCATGTGAGAGATTTCCGTTTATGAATATCATAGTGCTTGGGGTTTATTTTAGGATTGTTCTGAAATTATGTATCTTGAATAGATGATCTAGTTTCTCGACGCCTTTTAGTGTAGACGTTAAGCAGGTGGATTAGGCGGGTCGTTACAGTCCTAAGCCATCTTCTGAATACGGATTACAAATCTTGTCATAAGCCACAATAAAAGCCTTAGAAACCAGAGAATCCCTTGTCCAAATAAAATTAGCAATCGCCTTCTCACACTGACGAATGAATTTTAAAGGCCATTTATAAACTGCCATATTATGTAAAGAATAGCTGGAAATCACAGATTTAACAAGCACCACTCTATCTTGAAAAGAAAGAAGTTTTCCTTTCCAACCCGCCAATTGATCTTTTATCTTGTCAACCACATTAGAAATGTGATTATATTTTACTGCACCTGGCATAACTTTGACTCCCAAATATCTATCAGGAAAAGAAGCCAAACTCATACCTAAAAAATCCACAACAGCTCTTTCCCTTCCTAAAGGACCACCACCATAATAAAGCTTGCTTTTTTAACTTGCTAACAGTGTGCCCACAAGCCAATCTATATTTCTCCAATAAATCAACCAAGTTATGAAAACTCTTCATGTTACCTTTGCAAAAAATCATAATGTCATCCGCAAAGAATAAATGAGTTGGAGAAATACCTTTTCGAGTCACCATATGAGTCATCTTACGTTCTCTGAAGAGTTTAGAAATATTTCTACTTAAAACATCTTCAATAAGAACAAAAATCAAAGAAGATAATGGATCTCCTTGCCCCAGACCTCTATCAATAATAAAGAATCCCTCAGAACTCCCATTAACCAGAACTGAAAGTCTAGCTGAACGAAGAATAGAGAGAATCCAAGAACACCAGGAATCAGAAAATCCATACCTTCTAAATGCAACCTCCCGTCCCTCCACCGATACTGTCCCCACTTAGCCTTTGCGGTAATCCGACAGTGTGGGGTTTTCAACGTGCACCACTGCGGTCATTCGTCAGCAGCTTCCCGGGAGGTCACCCATCCCTGGACTACTCCCGCTCGAGCACGCTTAACTACAGAGTTATTTGTAACTCCGGAGTTACTTATGCTTGAAAAGGCATCGGTGTTAGGAAAGGACAAACCATTACTTATATTCCATTCGGCGAACCCTACCTGCCGAATCAGACTATTACAATACCACCACCTTTAAATTGGAGCCGTCCTCGGCTCCAGAATATATATTTCAAGCCCAGATCTCCGACGTTCCCTGTCCCTCATGAAACGAGCTACCTAGACCAACCCCTTCAGTGTACTCTCTCACCCTCGACAGGTGAACCGTCGTCGGCTCTGATACCATCTGTAACGACCCGTCCCTCCACCGATACTGTCCCCACTTAGCCACTGCGGTCATCCGACAATGTGGGGTTTTCAACGGGCACCGTTGCGGTCATCCGGCAGCAGCTTCCTGGGAGGTCACCCATCCCTGGACTAATCCCGCCCGAGCACGCTTAACTACAGAGTTCTTTGTAACTCCGGAGTTGATTATGTTTGAAAATGCCTCGGTGTTAGGAAAGGAAAAACCATTACTTATATTTCATTCGGCGAACCCTACTTGCCGAATCGGGGTATTACACTAAACACCTCAACGACAAAGTTCCAACTAACTGTGTCAAAAGCTTGAGTGATGAATAGTTTTAAATCAAGGTTGCCATCTTTTCGTTTGATATCAATTTCATTCACCAATTCAGATGCCAAGCTAATATTTTCATGAATCTTGTGTCCTTTCATAAAAGCAACCTGCTCATCAGAAATTAATTTATCCAAGACAACCCCAAGTCTCGTGGCAAGAATCTTGGTGAATATCTTAAAGAAAAAAAGTACTCAAACCAATAGGTCGAAAGCTCCTTAATAAATTTAGCACATTTTACCTTTGGAAGAAGCATGCTGAGACTTGAATTAACACCGTTGGGATTCTTCTGCTGCTGCCAACAAAAAAGAATAGATGAAATTAAATCATCCTTGATAATATCCCAACAGTATTTATAGAAAAAACCCGCAAAGCCATCTGGGCCTGGAGAACTATCAGCACCCAGATCAAAAACAGTTGTACGAATTTCTTCTTCAGATGGTATATCATCCATTGCAAGTTTTTCATCTTCATTGATAACTTCATGAGCTATATCAAATAAAGAATCATCAAGAACAGAGTTATCCCCATTAAACGTCGCAATGTAGTGATTCACAATGTGCTCTCTCAGCTAGTTCTGATCTCTAATTGTGACATCACCATCAACTAGCTCAGATATAATATTACTACTACGTTTGATACGAATATTATTGTGAAAAAAATCGTATTGCTAGCACCATCCATAATCCATTTATTTTAGATTTTTGCTTAAGCATGGTATATTCAACTGACATCTAGTGTCATGAACCAAAACTTTAGCCTCTTTCACTGTAATTGGTAAAATCCCCACAGGGTAGATTTTACCAATACACCCAATCTTAACATACATGAGATGCATAATAATGTTGACAATATAAACTTAATATAAATAAAGAGAGCACAGAGGTATTAATATGAGCTATTAGCATAGTAAGATGAAGTCAGTAAGTTTATCTCATTGATCCATAACAGATTACACTTGTCACCTTAATAATGATAACTTCTCTCACAAATTCCAGAGTTCTTCTCCAGATTCTGAGCTAAGGAGAGTAAGAAGGGAAACCCTAGCTTTGTCTCTCTCTAGATCAGCTCCAAAGTTCACTCGACAAACCCCCCTCTCAGTTGAGATACATCGCCTTATATAGACATTTTACATATTGGATTACAGCTAATACAAACAACTATGACTCTGACAACATTTGTCTACACTCGCCGACCATCAATGTCGTCGATCCTCGCTAACTCTTCAGCGTCAACGAGTCAACTCTGGCAATGCTACCGTTCTGATCGTTCATTAAATGCTCAACCATATTCTCAATTATTGTCGGTGACGTGTCTACTCCCGATGTGCTTGATGCGCCCTCACATTCTTCTCATGTAGTACGCTGAGATAATCTCTCCTTGGCTTGACGCTAATCCCCTCTGCCTGTTGGTCCGCTAAAATGTGATGTTGATAATACTCTATATCTCTGAAGTAATCTTATTATACAACTTCACTTTTGGGATGCCTCTGAAAGGTAAAGGCATTTTCTACACCTACATTTTGCCTCTTTCAATTTCAAGATCTTTAGTCGCCGAAGATGAAAATCTAAATCCGCTGAAAATGCCCAGATCTTTCTCCACCTTGCTAGATTATCGCCACGTCCCTCTGCATGCCGCGAATCTCGGTCGTACCTTTTGACCTGATGACCTACTAAGCCGGTTGGGATGCTCTGCCTATAAATTTCTCCTTCTCTTCTAGTCAACCTAATTTCTTCCCCAAAACCTCTTTCTTCTCTTCTCTTTCCTCAGAGCTCGACTTCTAAACCTTAACTGTCGTCGCGCCGCCGCCTGACCACCTGATTCAGCCTCTTCTTTGTTGTTTTTCTTACTTTCCACCACCTAGACCACTTCTTAGTTGCACTTTCTCCCCAAATCTTCCCTCTCCTTTGCTTTTTTCACATCTCCGGTGACTTTTCGCCTCTGCAACTCCCCTTTTCCGGTAGTTCTTCTTTTTCCGATCTTCTTTATTCTTCCCATGGCTTCTACAGACACTACCTACGAACCTGAGTCGTCGAACCATACCCAAGGATCCGACCAAGAAGAGACTTCACAGTCGCCGACACCTAAAACGACTAAGAAGAAATGATCTTGGAATAACTGGGACGGGTACTGTGCAAGTACCATATTGATAACAAGTCGCCCAAGATTTCACCTTTAGACAACATTGAATCTCCTGCTGAACCGCTGCTCCTAGATCACGTCCGCCAAGAAGGTCAAGATGAAAACAATCTCGTCATCTCCTTTGGACAACTCAAAGCCGGGTATAAATTCCCATTGTACGATCCCGCTGATCCCATTCTTCTGGATATGCTGGTATATGTCGATAAGATCCCTGCTCAACTTACCGCTAATTCCATACGCATCATGTACGAATGGATTGCCCGCCGAAATGGTACTACCAATTATCCAAAAGTTACAAGGAACCCCGCTTTTGTTAAGCCTGAATTGTAAAACATAGAGAATTTCAAAGCTCAATATGAAGTCAAACACTGTGACAGGAGGGGTGAACCTTAGGCTTATCGTATCGTATCCGAGAAATCTGTTAAGGATGTCAAGAAATTTTTGAGGGACGTCGATAAGGATTTCTCAACTGCCGCCAAACCTACTGTGCGAGTAAAAACTGAGAACCATTGGAATGATCTTCCTTGTAAAGTTGAGGGAGCCTGGCTCAAAAGTTGGGAAGATGAACAAAAGACAATCGTCCGAAAAGATTTTCTCCCTGAGCATTCTGATTTTGCTAAAGTTGATTTCTGGGAAGTCCGCTGGACTGAGGAGAATCAATATGTCAAGGAAAACGACAACTTTGTTGTTGGCGCTAATGTTCACTGGGTAAAGAAGCCTGAGTTTTCTCAAGGAGACGCTAAGGGAACCAAGAACAAGAAGAGAAAGGAAAAAGCTGGAGGCGAAGTTCAGATAACAAACACTTTCATTAAACTTCAAATATATGTATATATTTGCCTCTGTTTGTCGCCGGAACTGATGGCGACAGTTGTTTCTTTCTCTAGCCAACAGTCAAGAAGAACAAACATGAGATTAAAACAAACAGTTAGAAGCCCTTCAGCAGCTCAAAGGCCAAATGCAGCGTCTTCTTGGTTTAGCGTCTTCTGTATCTTTGGAGGACGCCAATCCGAAAGTACCGACGGCTTCTTTTAGAGCATGGCTCATTCAACCTCACTAAGTGTTGGTATGTCAAGCTTTGTTGTCAACTTTAGTGATCAAAACTCGACCGCTAAACAACACACAATTAGGTGAAGTCAAGTGAGAGAGTTAGCTTTAGGTTGTGGAAGATTTTGGTAGGATTTAGAATCACTGGTTGAAGAGTTGAAGAAAGACTGAAGATCAAACGAAGACATCCGGCTTCATCATTCAACAGGTTAGTGAATCTAAATAACGCGATTCCATTATCTTTTACACTTGTGCTACAAAAGACATAAACATAACTCTCGGCTTGAGCTTTACATTATGACTTGATCACTTGTGATCAGTGTGTCTTATGATAACTCCGCTTTACCACTTGTGGTATTAGTGGTGTAGTTATGACGTCCCAATATTGCTTAGAGCTTTCTTTTCTTCTCCGTCTCTAAGTTAATATAAAGGTTTTTCCTAAAACCTTTCCGAATTGGATATAGCAATGTGATGTTATCTCGGTAGTACCTACGAGATTTGAACCATCACAGTATTGTGTCTCTTCTTACCTAGTCTGGCTCTGTCAGATTGATTGCATATATTTATATGAGCCAATGTAAGAGAGATCGTGACTCACAGTTATGTTGTGTGGACTTGAAATACTGTTGTTTCTGAGATTCAAATACGACGTCCTGATTTGGCTCTGAACTCTGAAGTTCTGAATCATTCATTTGATTATGTATATGAACATCTTGTATGCCATATCTCACTTCTGGATTCCTAAACCATATTTGTGTATCTCAACTTATGAATTTTCAATGTTTGAACCTCAATGTAGGTTTTGATAAAACTTGACGTTAATTTCGAAACCATAATCTGGTTTTCGCATTCATAAGCTATTGGTCCGAAAATGTAAACATTGTGACCAATGAGATATAACAGATTCGAAACAATGTTTGTGTGGCTGACAGTGACTTGAGAATCAAGGATAATGTGTCTTGACCATGTGAGATCTAAAAGGTCGAAAAGACCCTAGGGTTTCCTAAAGGTTTATGTGAACCGGGAAATATATGCCTGTGGGTCGAGGCTAAAAAGCTGTGATGGTGAAACGGTTCTCGACCACATGGACTCTCAAGTTCGACACCAAACATTCGAATAAAATTTAATATGTGTTTCTTGTTTCGAAACCTTAAATAAGGTTTTGTTAAACAGAATCTAGATATCGAAACCAAGCTTTAGGTTTCGCTATATGGAAACTTGATTTGGAAACCTTAAAACAGTTTCGGTCATATGATGAACTTTAGGTTCCGAAACCTTTTATTGGTTTCTGCCAAAACTGACGTAGGTTTCGAAACCTTAATATGGTTGACTCAGAATGCGTATTTTCGAAGTTCAAGCTCTATCATTTTGATTTGTGCTTCAACGAATTAATGAGTTTGATATTCTCGGTTTGAAGTTTGAATTCGTTCATCTTCAATGTACAACTAAGTGAGTTTGAGTCATCATCTGGAAAATGGTTAGTCGCTCTAGTTAGTGGACACATTATTACGGATCAATATTGTACGTGATTAAATCTACGTATGCTTTACTACTTGGATATGATTAACGTGACATCTATATTGGAATCAAGAATTCTGGAGATTTAACATTTTGCTAGTTACTCGTGGAATCTCGCACCGTACTTCCAATGGTATATTTATTTGCGTGATTCGGAACGTCTGAACCTCTATGTTCACTTAAGCTTAACACACAAGGCTTTGTCCACGTTTGTTATGATGCATTTATGCGAAACGTTGAACCACGTTGGACCAGATCCCACTTCCACCTAGGTTCGTCTGGTTAGCCCAGCAATACCAAGGAAGTAATGTCGACATTATAAAGCTGGTGACGACATTTGGAAGTAATAATCTAAGGAGATTTTCGAAAGTCAGGACACGATTTCGAATTGAGATCTTTTCCAGGGATCATATTTGGTAAGCACCATATTTTGAATTAAAAAGAAATATCCAAATATAATTATTTGGTTTGATTGCTCTTGTGAAAAAGCATGGGTACCGAAATACAACCAACTTTTCGTTTGGGCTCGTGAGACTTATGGTCAGATCTGGACGATCTCAAAATTCAATATTCAGATCCGTTAACCTGAGTTTGGATCACAAGGATCAGTCCAACGCAAGACAGGGTCTTGGTAAATCCAAGGGATGGATTGAGGACAACGATCAGGTTTATTAATAACGTACTTCTTGTGTTTGCTTTAATTATATAATCAGAGAATATAATGCGGAAAGTAAAGCACACAAGACACCAGAGATTTTTTAACGAGAAAACTACAACTTGTAGAAAAACCTCGGGACCTCGTCCAGACTGAACACCGCACAATACAAACTGACTACAAACACTAGTGTAGGGGGTAAAAACCCCTCGGACCACGTGTCTCGCATCCAAGGCATATAATCATGCCAAGGAAACGATACCGAAAAGAGCGGCAGCGATGTCTCGGACTGGCAAAAGAGGAGAAGCTGCACTTAAGCGAAGTAAAAACTCGGAGTAGAAAGGACTCGGGCTACCGCAAAGGACCGAAGTCAAGGATCCAGCTTCGGAGGCTAAACCGCCTTACTCGACAGAAACTGACACCACCACGATTGAGTCGTTTGTCTTTATTAGCTGTAAACCACCCAAGCTCGGCCTATATAAGGCGAGCTCGGAAAACGTTGTAGGGGTTGGATTCTTGTTTGGTTGAGCCTAAGTAGCAAGAGAGAGATTAGGTTTGTAATCTCCTCTGGTTCCTTAGGATTTAATTCATGTAATCTCAGCAGTAGTAAGACACAGAAAGTTATTTATCTTGTTGATATTGCATTACTTAGCTTTTCATCACTGTTCATTTCATCCTCGATGTTGTTCTACTGTCTTCGGACTACAAACTACAATTATCTACTGTATGTGCGAGTAGATCTGATGGATGTGGTACCTCGAGTACCTATGCAGATTTTCTACTCGTACAACTAGCCTACTATAAGACTTCGGTCTGGGATGTAGCAGAGACCAATTCCACCCTCCAAGCGAACTGGCTACTGTCGCACTCCTTACGTCTCTAGATCCCCCACAGATCGTCACGCACTTGATTCCCCTAGCTGACGTCCGTTACAGGCCTAGGAGTTGCTTTAACCGTTGTTAAAGGCTTGTGTCAACAATTCGGCTTCGCAACCTCAATTCTCAACTGTATGTTTGAACTGTCCTCTATCAGTTTGACATACACAAAGTGACTTCCTTCGGATTGCTCCAGGTCATACGGAAATCTACTTACAAGCGGGGGCTGACAAGTAAACCGAGTAAACTATGCCCAACTTGTCTCTACCTCAGTTGTAAAAAGAATAACTTAAGAAACTTATACAACTGGAGCTAACTAGGTCTTACAACACCGAGTGCAGCCGTGCGTTGCTTCCTTCCGAAACCCTGTGTGTAACGTATCAGTTCTTGAATGGCCTTATATCATAAGAGAAGTATCGTAGAATAGACAAGAACGTGATCAGGTTACCAAGGTTACAGGTTAATCCGATTTCAACCACTAAGGTTTCAATCTCCTACCTGTGCTTCCCAACTCTCAAGAGAAGTCTTTATAGTCGTAGGTAAATCCCGTGAGGAACTGCTTACCTAATAGAGGATGACTATACCACAACAAGCATTCACCGAAGTGAAAAGAGTTTTACGTTCACTTCCCAAAGGACCTTCACGTATGCTTGATGCTTGCGGTATTCGTCCTTAGACACCTCTATTTATAGCACTCAATAAGTTGCTTTGGAATAAAGCAATCAATTACTTGTCCCACAAGTTTTGAAACCCTAAACTTGCAAACCAAGTAATAGAGATTAATCTCAATTGGAATTCATTAATCATTTATCTGCCAAGTGTTTTGTTAGCTCAAAAACACTTCAAGATAGAAATCCAACGGACCAGAGATAATCTTTATCTTATTGACACATTGAGAACCATTAGATGGACCATATAAGATATTTTCGTGATAATCCAAGTCCAACTAAGAGATAAAGGAGTTCAGAGTTTAACCCGAGTGAAAATCCAGAAGAATATTCACTTGGGACGGTTTGCGAACCGTCCATCTGAATCACAGCCAAAAGTATCAGGTTCGCGTAGGTACGCGTACAAAATGACACTCTGGAACTCAGGAGAAAATCCGAGTTTTTGTTCCACGTACGGTTCGGGAACCGTCCGCTATTCAGATTAGGGTTTAACAGGACCCGCTGGAAGTTCTGGGCTTAACCAGTACTTAGACATGTGTGACGCCCTCAGCTGTAATCCACTGGACTCTTGCTCAAGAGTACTCCTTTAGATTCACCCATATCCAACAAGTGATTTGCAAGCAAACCATTGCAATGGACAAATGGTATCGAATCTATCTCATGCATTCTTGTAACCTTAGTATTTGCGGGAACAAACACTAACTTAACACATGGTCATGTAGTCAAGAACACGATCTCAATCGCTATTATAACACTACTAAAGTAGCCGACTATTTTGAAAGATAGAGAAAGTAGAATAGAAGAATTTCCATAAAAGTCATAACTCCTACTAACCTTTTGTCGATGAAGAATAATTGATGTCTTCTTTGTCTTCACAGTCTTCGTCTTCAAGGTCTCAACTACTTAGTCTATATCCCAATTCTGAAATCTAAACTCTAGTAGGCTAAATCAAGAATTGTGTTTTGACACCTAAAACTGACAACTAGCTTGACATACCAACGCTAGTGGGTTTGACCGGACAATGCCCTAACATCTTGGCTAAACATGTTTCGAAAATATATTTTCTTTATGGAATATATTTTTCTTAAATGTAAAATGATAGAATATTAGTTCTCATTAAATGCTATGAGACTAAATGGGGAATTTCAGAACTATTATGTAAATGTGCTTTATGGAATTTCCGAAATTAATCTTTGCCTCATTTCAAAGCTAAAGCCTTAGTCAATATAAATAGGAGTGGTATCTCTCCTAAAAGCTTTATCCCTCTAACCAAGATCTTCTTCGGAATTGTTAGCTTGTGTTGCCGCTTTTCTTTTCAGTTACCTTTGAGCTTTTGCTCTCGGTCTAGAATTACGTGTAAGTCTTCTCTTGGGATCGAGAAGCCTAGAAGTACCTCTTACGGGAAACTAGTTTATGTTACTAGTCTTCTTTGTACAGTCGAAACTCTTTAAATTAATAGCCTCAGGACCGGAGAAATTTATTAATTTAGAGAGATTATTAATTTAACGGGTTAAATTTTAGCTTGTGCAAGCCTAGTTGGGATCACCGTATTCTATTATTTTAGAGAGATTATTAACTTAACGAGTATTAATTTAAAGAGTTTCTACTGTATTGTACTTGTGTTCTGTTCTATCACGTCTATCAAACCTAACGATCTTGTTTATTCTAAGGTCCTTCTCTTCTGATATAAGG
>JAJJMA010241166.1:1887-13049 GCA_023529015.1 Papaver nudicaule
CTCGGAGCCAACTCCCAAAGCACAATCTTGCCAACAACTGAAACTTCGGAACAAATCTCGGAGCATCGGAACAACTTTGACGACTCACCCTCGATGGCTACATATACCCAACTTCGACAGCTTTACCTCAATCACACTTCGCAACCATCCTCGATCACACTTCGAAAGCTATCTTTGAAACACACTTCGACCACCAACTACTTCGAAGAAGCTACACCAATACAAATAAGCTTCGATGACCAAACATAAATGACTCGAAGAGGAATCACAACTACAGCAACTTCGATACCTCAACCTCGATGGCACAACTTTAATAAACTCGAATCAGCCAGCTCGGCCTCACCTCTTCAAACTTCGTTGGTTCACCATCAAGACATACCCTTTAATATTGGAAAAACCTTATACTTTCTTCGAGACTTCAGGTTACATGTGAAAGGGCAGAATTTCTAAACTCTAACCTATACTTTTTTTTTATTTATTGCCATCATGTATATAATACCTTCACCAGTTTCGCATCTCCGGTGGTACGAAACCAGATACCTTAATTAGTAAAGGAAGAAAGTTAAGCAGCAACTCTTATTCACTTTGCTCATAAGTTACATGTGCATGAAATAAACTTCTTCGAAGAGAAATCGCGGGGGTATCATTGTCTGACGAACTCATCTTCTCGAAACAAAAAATCCTCTCGAAAATGATAACAACAACTAGTCATCTCGATCAAGCCGCACCATAAAAGTAGATCAACACAACTAAATAGCCAACTTCGATGTCAACTTTGATGCCAACTTCGATTCCAACTCCGAACTTCAGTCGAGGCAGACCATGCCAAAACCATCTGTGAATCACAACTCAAACGAAGCTCCTTGATGGAGAAATTCACTCTCGAGGGCGCAAGACATTTCAAATGTTCAAAAATGTTGCTATTGGTTAGGTTGAATAAGAGCTAACTCAGATTCCAGGAAGTTAATTCCTATTTCATGTTCATTGCTCATCAAGCAAGCTCGAAAGCAAACTATCTACCAGTAATAATCAAGGAGTAAGGGTTCAGCGTAAGCATAATCAACGAATTCAACTTCGACGGCTAAAAAAGGATTAGAAAAACAATAAACTATGGAGCCCAGTCATATTCGAAGAAATCGTCAGCCCATTTGGTAAGCCCAACAATTTCGGAGGAAACTGAAGAAACTGCAGCGGCACTGGAGCAGATTACTTCGCTGGCATCAATAATCTCGGAGGAAAGAAATCAAGTCTAACAAGAAGTTAAGCTCGAACTTTGCAACAGCCACTTCGGGCACAAAATTCACATTAGAAGTCTCAACAACCTACTCGGGGGAGAATTTCTAAACACTTCTCTTGCTACTTTAAAAGTTTTTGAATGTTCATGCACCTCTCATGCTTAGAATAACTTTCAAGCAAGTTGTACATTAGGCCATGACGCCATTATATATAAGTCACTTAGCAAATAATGTATGAAGTCATAGATTTCTTCCTTGCAACATGCTAGATTCTTTAAAAGTCGATTGATTTGCTTCCTCCAACCTCGAGGGGCATCAATATCAAAATTCTACTTATCGAACGTTCAAACTAAGATTATATCCTAAAATTAGGAGTTCTACTTATATTAGTTTCTTTATAAAAATCGATCGAATCGCTTCCTCCCACCTCGAGGGGCGTGAGTATCGAAAAAGAGTATAGTTTCGAATTAAGAGAAATAGTGCAATAACAAATATGGTCGATCCATCTCCTCCCACCTTGAGGGGATGGGGCATCAAAGAATTATGTTTAAAAGATCGAACCATTTATTCCCACCTTGAGGGGATGGAGCATCGAATAATTACATTTGAAGATCGAACCATCTCTTTCTACCTCGAAGGAGTGGGGGTATCGAGTATGTTTATACAACATCGAGCAATATGAAACGATAATGAAGTTCAGAATTTTTTAGTCACCAATTAGCATTTTTAATGCTTTAGATTTATTAAGTCTTCTCCCGATACTTGTCACATTATGACACATCCGAATCTCCTTAGCTTTATGCAATCTTCGATTTCGCACATTATTATGTTATAAACAAATTATGCTTAACACAAACAGCTCGGTACAAACCTTCAGATCCTCCTCGATGAGGCAAAGTCCTACCTGATTAGGCACATCTCCTAAGGCTTCGACGCCATGAAAACAAACTGGCCATGATGCCATATCTCCCCTAGTGCCTTGTCGCAATGAAATTAAAGGCCATGACGCCAAGGCCCAGATGCCACAAATAAAAAGACCTCGAATAGCAGGCACATAGTTGATGTTAATATAAGCCGTAAGGGCCCTACGAGCTATATGACACAGTCCTCTACCCACAAGACACCCCGTTAGCGGTGGGCACTTTGCACATAAGCTACATAAGCTAATGACGCATTTGCACCCATTACCATACGACCATGAGGACCTCTCTTTTGAGGCGTCGAGGGGACGATAAATGGGATTAACATCTACCTTTAGAGGTGGATGGAACCCTGAGGCAGCTAATTAGCTTTTACATTCACGGGAATGGCAAGCGAGTTACGCAGCCGAGGGACCTCCTCCAAAAATCAAACACAGCCTTGAGGAGGGGCTAGCGAAAAAAGAAGAGTTGTAGGAGAACAGTACCATGTCTAAGCTCCAACCTTGACCGGCACTCCCCCATTGTGTTATTTTATTATCGAGACGCATAGCAGCTACCCACTATAAGTTTCCTACTTTACTTGGGACAAATGGGTTATCAGAACACCACCATGTTCTCTCGGAGGATGCTTATTATCTTCAATACCCACCTAACGTACTAAGGCAAAACGGGTACCTATGGTCTCGATAGCCAGTGTTTTGCTTGAAACCAGTGCGAGTAGCTCAAAGCCTTTGGGAAGGGTGATCCGTAAGCCCCCACTAGCTTGGTTTACTGCCTCCCACATCGAAGTAAGCCCCGAAGTTGCACTCTAAGTAACCTTAGGAGCCTAGAATTTGCAAGGTAAACTTCGTGCCTGATCACGAGTTACCAGGCAAGCAATGCATCGAAGAAAAGTGCGTGCTTGATCACGTCATACTACAAAAACTATGCATCGAAGAAAAACATGACTCGATCATGAAAAGAAAAACTTTATTGAAGACTGAACCAAAAATATACATCACATACATTTAATTTCATCGAAGAATGATTCGAAAATATACTTTTCAATTTCTCAAAGAACGAATTGACAATACTTTATTACAAGATGAATTGAAATATTCTGCAGGATGGCTCGAAGTGCAAATGAATCGAAGTGCAAAAAGATGCAAGACAGGAGCACATGCAAAGCTGGAATAGCTCAGCTAGTTAGAGCGAGTGGCTGTTAACCACAAGGTCAAAGGTTCAATCCCTGTGGCAAATCACAAAGATATTATTTCGAAGTATTCATTAAAGCATCAAGCAGGAGCATGCACCAAGGTTTCTTCGATAAGATATAGTGAAATGGTTTCAAGGTTGCCTTCGCTTTCAAGACGCTCGAGGAAGGTTATACATACAAGAACTTCGCTAAGGACCCACTCGTAGACCGCAACATAAATGATACAAGGAGCAAGGCAAAATGTTAGCGATCTTTGTTCACCAAGGAGCATGGCATCCTTCGTTTCACAATGGAGAGCCACAAAGTCAACACACTTGAGCAGTAGCTGGAGCAAAACAAAGAATGCAGGGGCAAAGCCATTGGATGACAACCTCTTCGTACAACAAATTAGCTTCGTGGAGGGTACACTTCGGGAGGAAACAATCCTTTTGCTTCACAAAACTTCAGTTCCTTCACTTTCGAAAGCAAAAGGGGGGCAACTATACAAGGGAATCTCGCATGAAAACTCTTCAAACAATCAAGCAACAACAAAGACACCAAACAACTCAGGAAGCCGTCTAGGAACTTCACGCAAGAGTATGAGCAAGTACGCATACTCGAAAACCATTTTGTACTCTTCCGCTCAGTTCCTTCGACAGTAATAGAAAGCCAAGAACTCATCTCGCTCGAAAGATAGTCCCGAAGGAAGAAAATATCACTACAAAAGAAACACCTCGACAACATCACGATTACCAACCTTCGAACTAGTCACAACATGAAGCAATCATTTATCTACATCTAAGTACACCAAGGAAGGTCATCTCAAAGTTCAAAGGATTCTTGAAGTAACCATACCTCATCGATGAAGCCTAGTTATACAAGCATCAAATTCAATCCATGGCATCTATCTCCTTCAAGAAAAGAATAGCAATCAACTCAATCAAGCATACTTCCCCGACAACTCAACGGAGACGTAAATGTTACAAGTTCGAAGCTGCTGAAGCAAGTCAAAGTACCGAAGCTAAGAAGATGAAAGGATACAATTCAAGTCAGCACACTCCAGGAATCTCGCAAGTCCACGTGTCTCGCACCACCAATTATGACAAGAAGAATTTGTTAATGGATTAATCTTCGAAGCATCCATTAGCAAAGGAGCAAACTGTGGGGGTATAATGTCAGCGAGCCACGTGTCATCATCCTAGAAGAGAAGCAAGATAACACATCATGAACGCGAATAGAGTCGAAGACTAAGACTACGAACCATGGACCACCATTCGAAGATGCCGCCTCGATCCACCAATCTCTCCGAAGTAGCTACCCAGTTCGAGACCAAAGCCTCCCTGAAGTGAAGATCGAGCCCGAGGAAGAAGTCTTTCGAAGAGATAAACCGACATACACTTGTCACATGGAAGAAGACGAGAGCCGAAGTCACTTAACAACGAGTAGGCGAGAAGCACCGAAGACTTACTTTACTTAGTAGCTAAGAAAATGGCACTTATGTAATTATTTTGTAAATTCCTCTATATAAAGGAAATATCTCCTAGGAGAGAAGGATCCTCTTTTGGACTTTTCTCCCTCTACCTCCTTTTCCTCTACTCATCTTCTTCCTCTAAAACTAGATCTAGATCTAGATCTAGAGCTCTTCTCTAATGGAGATTTATGTAACTAAACACAAAGAACATAATAAATTCGTGATGTAGGTTGCATTCATCGCACCGAACACGTTAAAAACATCTTGTGTCTTCTACCTTACATTTGCACCTTGATTATTTGATTAGGGTTATTGGTGGTTTAAAGATTCATTGGCTGTTGGGTGTAAAGGCTATAAGCAGATTTTACACTCGCACACTCGGTGTCGAGAAGTAACACCAAATTCAAGGGAGACGACCCCAAGGACCCTGAGATAGTGATCTCGAGCAGAAGAATTGAACCCAGTATACGTCCAAAGGAAAAAAAGCATACATTTGGTATACGAAAATGAACATGCAAGGAAGAATGCCGAGACACAAGCTTTACAGAAAGTCATGATGGAGCAGATAAAAACGCTTCGAACAGAACTCTTTGATTACAAAATTCAATCGACCGACAAGATGAAGCTGACTCAAGCAATTAATGACGTCAATCGTTCGCCAAGGCCATACCAGTAAAGGCCATACCAGTAAAGTGCACCATGCCAGTTTTTGCATCAATTTTCGACGGGGCTGGAGACACGACTCTTCACATCAAAATGTACCTGCGAGTATTCCTGGCTTGGGCTGACAGAGACGAGGTGCTTTGCAAATATTTTCCTTCCAGTTTGAAAGGGGAAGCTTTGTCTTGGTACGACAACCTGACAGTTAGCTCGATCTCGTCCTTCGAATAACTATCTAAAGTATTCATACTTCATTTTCTATACAACAACTCATTTAAAGCCAGGAGTGGAGAAATTGTTCAGCATTAGAGTAAGACCCGAAGAATCCATTAAAAGATTGACAGACAGGTGGACCGCCCAGTGCGTGGAAGTAGGAAATGGGGCCTCAGAGAATCATCCATTGTACGACAGGCTTTTCTCCAAGAGTTTAGAGACATTGCAAGACCTTCGGAAATATCAAAAGGAGCGGATCACACTGGAAGAAATCAGGGAGCAACCAACTCAAGGGAAGGAGGCCATATCGAAACAAGTGCACTCCATAAACAACTTATCACTCGAAGAGCGAGATCGCACCATGAACAATCAAGCAGGAGATTTCTCAAAATGAGAAAGGCAGAACGATAATGGGAGATATGGAAACGAAGGCAAATTCGGTGATGGGAGGTATCACGATAATAGAAAATACAACGACAACAGAGGAACTGACTCTCGGGGATAATTTGAAGGCAATAACACTCAAAGAGGACATGAGGGAGGCAGAAAGTTCGGCATGCCAAGATCGGGGTTTCCTGCATTCCAAGACAGAAAGCTGCCGAAGCTATGTGTCACCATCGAGGACGCTCTCCGAAGCATCGAACAATCCGAACTGGCAAGCGACATGAGATACCCAAGAAGCAGGGGAAACCAACCAAAGCATACTCGAAACTCTAGAGATTATTGCCAATTCCACCAATTATTGGACACACAACAGAGGACTGCGTCACGGCGCAAGACCAGGTTCACTTTTTCATTTCAAAAGGAAAATTCAAGCACTTCCTCGAACTACCAAAGCCACCCCCAAGCCCGCCACAACCAAATGAGGAGAAGAAGCACGAGGCATGCGTAGTAACTATTGACCGAAGCATCCCAAGATTCGACGACTGCAACTCCATAGTTCATGCAAACATCTGTGGGCGAAACCTCGAGGGCATCCTACTGATAGAATTCATAAAATTTTGAAGGAAAAGAAATATTAAGTGTAGCAATGAGAGGGCAACTAGAAGAGTGGCAGAGACGCCCAGTTTTCTTTCCGGCAGCAAATATCCCTGACGAAGGAAGATTACACAATGATCCCTTAGTTATTACACTACATATGAAGGAAATCGCGATGCCTAGAATACTGGTAGACCCGGGAAGATCTGTTGACATACTCTTTGGAAGAACATATGATAAGATGTTTGGAAAATAAAGAGCCTTGGTGCCCTCCTTGTACAATGTCTATGGCTTCAATGGAAAACCCTCGATGCCCAGGGGAGAGTTGTCGTTAATGATTCATGTAGGAAAGCTAGAACAACCAACATCATTCTGTTTAGTCGACATAGACTCTCCTTACAACGCCATTGTGGGAAGGCCTTGGCTACATAGTATCATGGGAGTAGCCTCCACATTGCACAGAAAAATCTGGTTCCCAACACCACTTGGAATCGCAGAAATACTAGGTGATCCTACTGAAGCTCGTGTATCCAACGAAATTGATGTTCAAACGGGGAGCACCCGAGGCAGGATTCCTCAAGCCAAGCCAAACACCCAAAGATAACAGAGTCCTGCATAAGGGAGTTTATAGCCGAAGTCGAGGCTGGAATGGCTGGCACTAACATGAAAAGCACAACAGTCTGCAAGCAAGGCACTCGACCTATCAATAAGGGAAAGGGTCATTGCCCCGAAAAAAGAGAGCAATTCTTCGTGGAAAGCAGCAAGGTACTAATGCCAAGCAAATAAACTAGCAAGCCGAGCTCAAGCAGCATCGGAAAGAATACTCTGGAGGAGAAATTCTGGGATGGGCCATACGTGATCGAAAAGGCACTTGGAGACGATACTTACAGCCTAATTAATCTCGAAGCACAAAAACTAAGCACCCCAGTTGAAGGAAAGAACCTGAAACACCTTAGCTAAAACTTTTATATGTAAGCAACACATAAGAGATGTCAGTACTAAAATTAAAGAATAAATGAAGCAGCTTAGCCTGTTGTAGTTAAAAAATATTGCACTTCTCGGCGCACAATACTTCGATCCAAACTCCAGATACTACTCGGTTGGGCAGAAGTCCTACCCGAATAGGCAAACCTCCAAAGGCCCTCACACCATATAAAGCAAATAGGCAACGATGCCATATCTCCCCTAGTGCCTCGACGCAATAAAATTAAAGGCCTTAACGCCAAGGCCCAGATGCCAAAAATAAAAAGACCTCGAATAGCAGGCACAGAGCTGATGTTCATATAAGCCGTAAGGGCCCTACGAGCTATATGACACAGTCCTCTACCCACAAGACACCCCGTCAGCGGTGGGTACTTTGCATCTGGGCTACATAAGCTAATGAAGCATTTGGACCCACTACCACACGACCATGAAGACCTCTCTTTCTGAGGCGTCGAGGGGACGATAAATGGGATTAACATCTACCTTTAAAGGTGGATGGAACCCCGAGGCAGCTAATTCGCCCACATTCACGAGAATGATGAGCGAGTTACGCAGCCGAGGGACCTCCTCCAAAAATCAAAACATAGCCTCGAGGAGGGGCTGGCGAGACACAGATGGGTCAAATTCTAGGCCGCGATAGGAGAATAGTACCATGTCTAAGCTCCAGCCTTGACCGACACTCCCCCATTGAGCTACTTTATTATCGAAGCACAAGCATAGCAGCTACCCACCGTAAGTTCCCTACTTTACTCGGGATAAATGGATTATCAGAACACCACCATTTTCTCTCGGAGGATACCTAGTATCCTCGATAACCACCCAATAAACCGAGGCAAAATGGGTACCTATAAGGCTTCGATAGCCTTTGTTTGCTTTAAAACAGGCAAGTAGCTAAAAGCCTTTGGGAAGGGTGATCCGTAAGCCCCCACTAGCTTGGTTTACTATCTCCCACATCGAAGTAAGCCCCGGAGTCGCACCTCGAGTAACCTTAGGAAGCCTAGAATATTGCAAGAACAACTTCATGCCTGATCACGAAGTTCCCAAGGAAAAATACTAAACTAAAAGAGGAAAAACTCTAATCATAAAAAAAAAGGTTTCTTCGTATATATATTCAACATAGCATACATGCACAAAATATGGGAGATGCCATGCACAAAAATATATCCTGAAAACGAAGAAAAAGGCAAAAAGATTCGCTGCTAGACCTTGGGAGAAACTTCGCCATGTAACGAGGGGTGGGATCTACAAAAACCTTCATCTCATCCCAGAGCTCTCTTTCAGCCTCCAAGTCCTCTTCATAGGTTCGAAAGTCGGAGTGATCTTGTATCGAAGGAGTAATTTCCCTCGTGAGTTCGCCATTATACTCACCCTTTTCATCACTATACGCTGCTGTGGACTCTTGAAACAAATAGCTGCTCCCTTTATCAAAACCAGCACACATACCACCACCAGTGTTCCCTTCTTTGAAGTCCCCAAGATCATGTGCAGCATCATCGGCTACGTTGTTAATTTCTGCTTTGGCATCATCCTCGGGACCATCTTTCGAATCATCCTCGGGATCATCTTTGGGATCACCCTCGGGATAACCCCCGACACCTCCCGAATGGCCATCATCAAAATCATCGTCACCACCATCTTCATCATTTCCGGAGCCTTGGTCTTCAGAGACGTTCCCTATCACCCCTCTCCTTCGTAATTCTTCCCTAGCCAACCTTACAAACACTTCCTGAGGAAGCAAATCCTCATCACCTAGGAGTTCTACGTCAGCATCGAAGGCACCAACGGCCCCATAGATAGGAGGCTCAATACCAATATCCCTAAAAAGAGACCGATCATGTCTTCGGCAAGCCATACTCGTGGCCAGGGAGGTAGTCAATGCAGATCGAGTAAGTATTTCCTCAACAGCCTGCTCATGTCTTAACTGATGGTGAACGAGGGCGAAACCAGTAACCATATTTCTCAAGTCCTCCTGGCACTTGAGGCAGAAATTTCGTTCGGTAGTCACTTCCTCAGCACTCCTCTCTGCATCCTCTGAACGACGCTTACTTTCGAGCTCCAGCTCTCGGGAAAGTCTGTCTATATCGGCAGTTCGACGTCGACGCTCCTCGGACAACTCTTTCGATAGTTGCTCAGCTCTCCTCTCAAACTCCAACTTTCGGTCAGCTTCAAGCACCAACTGATTGGCAGCGTCATCCCTTGCAGCCTCGACATATGCAACCTTCTTTAGTAAATTGGCTTTGATGCCTGCAAAATAAAAAACAAACACAAGTGGAGTTGAGATGCCCGGCCATACTCTGAAAACACAACAAGAACATCAAAATAAGATGATTAGGGCAAGTACCTTACTTTCTTTAATAACCATGTACTCAGTAACCTCATGTTGATTGGTAAAACGAGGTTGGGCAACTCTTTTTCTAATATCTTCAGAAGAAGCCGCTCCTAGCTTAGCAAGTTCTAATCGATATTCATCGACTATTCGAGAAAGGTGGTCTTTCGAAGTTCTAGGCCTTGCAAGATCCATGCTTATATCATTACAACCCTTCTTCAAACCATCATTCTCCGAAACTAGCTCCTTGTTGACATTCTTCAAGGCTGCCACATTTGAACTCTCAAATTCTTGATATCCTGCTCTAAATTCTCAATCACCATCCTACCAGACGCACTGATCGACTTCTCCTTACGAGCAGAATCTCTCTCTCGTGTCAAGTGAGCCAAATCCAACTGGAAAAAATGCTTTTCTCGAGCAATAATCTCGTTCTTATTCCTCTCTTCCTCGAGTAAGCGCTCAGTTTTCATTCTTCTCCTCTTCTCCTCGACAAGAAGGTTCTCAGCCTCGAGTCTTTTCCTCTTATAATAATCCTGATCATCCCAGGCCTTATTCCTTTCTTTTACAAGCTTCTCGATTTCACCTCGATGACTCCCATCACCAGAGGCAGTATGAGAAGGCTCACGACCCTCTCGGGAGTTGCTTAGAGTTAGTTTAACTTCGCGGAGTTTTTTCTCCCCTTCTTCTAACTCGCCTTTTTAGAAAGCAGTAAATTTTTCTGAGCATAAAATTACAAGGAAACAGTGCAATCACAAGATAACAAATTCATACCTATTAAATTCTTCCTCTCACGGGCACTGCGAGTCTTTTCTGCAGCAAGCTCTTCTCGCATTCGGAGAAACTTTCGCTCATGAGACTCAGCCTCGCCAAACAAGTCTAAGGTATAAGCCAAGAGGCCAGACGCATGGTGATTACCCTGTGAAATATGCAAAAACGCACCAATACTTAGCCGAACCTAAAATATGACTACTCATACTCCAATAAAAAACAACTTACCATTTGAAGCATATACAGGTTCTCCTCGTTCGACAAAGGCGGATGGTGAAGATCATATTCCATTCTGAGACGGTCACCTCCAACAACATCGCCAAACTTTTTGCAAAACTCAGGGTCCAAAGGGCAACCCAGGGGATCAGAGGCATGAGAATCAAAACGGGATGAAACTTCCATGGAAAGGTCACTTGGATTATGATTCTCAAAA
>JAJJMA010241178.1:0-15923 GCA_023529015.1 Papaver nudicaule
AAATGAAATAATAAGAGATGTACAGAAACAAGGCAACAATCAATCATTAAGTATAATTTACATCAGGGCCAATCTATCACATTTTGGTTTACCAGTGACAGTATAAGCTCTATTATTAAAACCTTATGAGTACCCCATTTCATTCACTGCATACTTGCTTAGGAAACTAATTTCAATTCGTAGCACGGGTCCATTGTGTAACTATGAAATTCTTCTTTCAAAAAAAGACTAACAATTAAATTATAATGCCACAATTAAGTTTGTAACTATTGCTTATTCTAATCACCGTGTAATTTATGAGCATGTATGAAGTGACTCTATATCTATCTTACATAAGACAGTGGTGTTTTTTCCATCCGATGGCCTATAATTGCACATTTTACTTTCTCAATGGTTCAGATACGCTTAAAAGCCTCAAGATTACACCAATACAAATCGCGGTCCAAAATCCATCCTATTTTTCGCCATAATCTAACGCTCAGAATGTATTCACCGTAGCCCTCTTTCCATGCCTTAACTCCTCTATCAGCCGTTACCAGATAATGTTACTTCATTATTTCTAACAATCGAAATCAACTTCTTTCCTAGGGTTTTCTTCCACTTCTTCTCCTCTGCAATTAACCCCACCATTATTTTCCAAAGTCAATCCCTTATATTCAGGCCATAGTAATCAATTAAATACGTTACGAAAAAACCAAATGTTCCAATATATAAACCTCGAGAGAGGATCTACCCAGGGTTCTCCATTTCTTATTTTCACCATACTCTTTCAGCATTGCTCGATTGTTCGTTTCTGATTTGTCGTTTTTTCACCTAATTTAAAAAAATCTGTGCTTGATTCTGTTGTGCCGCAATCGTTTTTCTAATTATTATTTTTTATGCATTTTTGCAGAGTTTTGGGGGTGAGGGACATATTGAGTCATTGACAACAAAGGTACCGTCCATCTCAGGTAAATCACTGGAACAAACACTGAACTACCCATATTCTGTTGTTGTTGGTTCACTAGATTTCAATTTTACCGAAAAGTAATCTGCCTCACTCCACCGATGATCAACTAACTGAATTAGTTGTGTAATTAGTAAGGTGTTAGTTGGTGATATTAGGATGTACCATAATCGTGCAGAAGTCATAAAAGGTTGTATAGAGAACCTTGGGTGATATTAGGATGTACCATGGCAATGATAATCAAGTTATTGTCGCAAGAGGAATAAAATCATGTCATCTGTCAAGAGGTGCTACTATAGGATTCATTACAGTTTACATATGCAGACATAACTTTTGGAATGAGAAAACTTATAATGATATTTTTTTGTTATTGGGTTGACCGCTTCACTGATTACCAAATTATAGGTTTGAATCTTTTAATGCAGTGAACAAATTCGCCTTTGTAAGCTCGAGAATGTAAAAGAATGAGATGTGGTGATGAACTTGAAATACCTCCAAGGTGAGTGCAATGGTCTCTGTTATTGTATCGATGGCCAGAATAGTAAACTGACAATAAATTCAAGTTAAAGACACATCTAATGAGATCCTGACTGTTGGATCACCATATTGTATCTGCCACTGCTAATCTTGGTTTCTGTCTTTAACAATCATGTCTTATAAGTGACTTAACCAAATGAGTTAGGAAATATGGGAGCATTTTTCCTAAAAACTTTTGCTAGGCTCAGGCTGTGAAGTCTGTCAAAAACATCTTTGGTACAGTAATCTTTGTAATGTCTTGCTATGTCAAACACATTCAAGTTATGTCTTGCTATCTTGCTATGCAAGTAAGTCTAGGGTTGTGGTTGTTTTAGGATTTTCATTCTAAAACTCTTTGACCTCGACATTCCAGGGAAGTTGTCTTTTGTCTACTAATACCAAGATCTACTGTGACCTTGGCGTACCAGAGGTGTTGTATATTCGATAAAGGCATACTTTTTTTACCCATTTGATTACAATGAATGCGTTAATTAACATACTCTTTTCAAACTAATATGTCCGATTTAATCACTGGCAGTTCAGTCATTATATAAGCCAGCCATGTTCGTACTGTAAACTTTGACCTCAATATCCAGCATGATCATATATAACTTATCCGTATGATAGTGAATGTTATTTAGATAGTCTGTTCAATCGTGTTGGGAAAGACACTCCAACATTTATTAACGATGTATCAATTTGTTAAAGAATGATATAAATTATAAACCCTTACGGTTTAATTCAAAATTGTAAAACCAATGGGAGTTTACCGTGTTTTTATACCGCAGTCCGCAGGTCCACTCACCAAGCTCCACCACTTGAAATCAAGCTGCCAGCACAAGGATTACCGCATAACTGTGCAGAAATAGGTTATGAGCAGAAAAACAGGCACACTTACTCTCACAAGTAAGATTATGAACACAAATAGCTTGGTTATAAACATACGATTTTTATGTCCTCTCGCAATTGTCGCAACTATTACCGTCCACCACCACATTGTCAAGCACTCATATTATGACATTATTTACCGTCCACCATCAAATCACACCATCCGTCGGATCTGTCAGATGATTCCTCCTGTGATTTTCAGAGGCACAATCATAGCCCTAAATCCCTCAAACTCATTAAAAACTACTTCAAGTGAATAGTAGTCAAAAGTCTTCCCCAACTACCAGAATTTTAGAGTATGGATGATACTTAGTGTCCGCCCCGACTAAAGTCACCCTGGAGCAATTGTCTAAAGTGAAATATTTTTGAAATAGATACCATAACAGGAGTTTAAATCACGGCATGATAAGTTTTGTAATAATTTGTCTGTCTCCAGCACTGCATAAGATGTTTGTTGGGCATCTTTTTTTGACGATTATGTTGTAGTATTAGTTTAAACGGGGGATGAGAATTTGGTTTAATTTTCGTTTCTCCATTTTCTTATGAAGTGGAAGGGGATTTTGGTGTCTAAAACAAATTTTCCCCATGAAGACAATTTACATGCCTACAATGCTTCCCATCTGTGGAGCTTAAAACTGCGCTGCATTATCAAGGATACAAAAAGATGTTCTACAAAATAAATTGGCCATCAGTAAGGTTAAGCAGACATTATTGACATACCTAATACTTTTGCATTTTCATACTCCGGTTAGTATTTTTTTTCACGCCGATGATGTGTCGAGGATGCATACCCCAATGTGTGTCGAGGATGTGTCTTTTTTAATTGATGAGATATTGGTTGCATATGGCAGTACCTGAGGATGCATAATGCATAATTAAGGGTTGAGAAATTACACGGTCAAATGAAACAAAACTGCAAATAGATATATAATTTTTAAAACCTTTCTCCTTCTCCATCTCTCTGAAAATCATTCTTTCTTGATTAATTCCTTTTGAATTGGATTTTCTGTCCAGATCTTTAAGATATAATCTAGATTTGGACAATTTTTAGGGTTTGTAAATATTATTAGTATCTAGAATAAAGAATAATCCTTTTGGGTTTGTTCATGGTTTGTTTATATAGCCTGCAAGGTATTGATTTTGATTGCACAATCGCTTCAAATGGATAATTGAAGACAATCTACTCCGGAAGGACGTGTATCTGCGTGAAGATGGATGGCTACCTGTATTGATCGTATTGATGATGTATTGTGCATCTTACTCCCTTTCTATGAGAGATTTTTATCTTATTGAAGAAGAAGAAAACACGTTCAAATGGCAGAGTCATAATTCAAATGCCAACATCCTAATTTCATCAAGATCTTATGTGGAAATCATGAAGTTGGTACCCATGTTATGTTGCAATACTGTTTGTTTTGTGACGCATGGTGATTTATCATGTTTTTCATTTTTGATTTATTTGATCCTGATGTATGCATTCATTTATCAATCTGGCATTATTGATGGCATTGTATTAACTCTAATCTCAATTTTAATGAGGTGTTTGAAATAAAATTTAGGGCAGTAACCCCTGTTTCCTTCAAAAAAACAAAATTAAAATAAATAAATTAATTAATTAATTAAAACCACCCACATGGTATCCATGTTATGTTGCAAGTAAAAAATGGCCTCAACTAATTGGTTTTGCTCTGTAAATGGAGTTCAATGTGTAGAACAAGTATTACCGGAAGAAATGAAAACATTCCTATCACATACAAATAAAATTTTATAGGAGAAACATCGAAAGACTTAATAAGGTCGCACTGAACTGCAACGACAACAATTTAAAATGCATCCAATTACTCTGAAATGCCTCAAAATGGCTACATGTAAATCGCGGTTGAGAATCCATCCCCTTTTACGCCTTAAGCCAACGTCCAAAGTATGTTCTCCGCATTCACTTTTATATCCGTTGCACACATTAATCCTACTTTCCACAAAAATTCATTGGAATTACCAAAAAATATAGGGATCTTCCTCCTCCAGCCCTGTGTTTATTGAGTTTTCAGGCGTTACTAAATTCAATCTTACTCCAACCCGATCTTCTTCAAATCAACATAAATCTCCAATTACATCTCCATTGTTTTTGCTTATCGATTCCTGATCTGATCTTCATCCATTTTTTATGCGTTATAATTTTTTATTTTTTTATATAAAAAAAAAACTAATTTCATCTCCCTCGATATGTGCAGATACAGAATCCTCGGTTTCTTTCTTCACGCTACTCTCTCCCCACATTGCTAGGTGAATACTTCGTAAGTTGCTTTTTGGGCGTATTTGATTTCTTATTCGTAGGAAGGGTTAGGTTACTAATAAAGTCGCATATGAAATTTTAAGTAGAATACACAATGTTTTGTTTTTTATGCTGTCAAATGTTACCAAGAACTGCTGATTCGCACATGAATTCAGTGCCTAGCTAATAAAAAACATTCTTATCGTAATACATTCTTCGGCATGAAAATTAAGGGATGAAGCTGTCAGTTGATGCTTGCAACGAATATTTGAGGGCGCCTATGTGCAATAACATTAGTTTCTTCCCTTTATTTGGGTGAGAAGAAACCAATGATATTGCATGGTCTACTTCAAACCGTCCTATTTTATAAACGTCCATGCCTACTCCAAATGAACCCATCACATCAAATCGTCCTATTATGAAATTTTGTATTATAAACAGTCGGACAAATGGTCGTTAAGGGTTTTGATTACATGTTTTAGAATCGTGTATTTAAAATTATTATACAATGACGAAACCTTTTCATGTATGCGTCAGCAGGGAAAATAAAGGGTGTGCCACAGGAAGTTCAGAGTCTCTCCCCAGCAAAGGGGAACAAATTGGCTTAGCATCATGAAAAACGACCCAGATGCGGTACGAGTGCCCGGTTAATGAAATGAAGTCCAAAAATTTAGCGCACTGGGAAGCCCACCGAGATGAGGCGGAAAGGATGGTTTTTATCAGGGTATTCAGGACCGGACATCCCCTGGAAAAGTTGACGTCGAAAGATTACAAAATAATGTCCAAACTAATAGAGGATGAGGATGATTAACATGAGCGTTCGCGGCGACAGTGCAGAAGAGAAAAAAAGGAGGATATCGAAGGAACAACCATTTTACATGTATCATGCGTATATGTAGCTTTTGAAGCTTGGGGAGGAGAACCAGAGAATGCGTTTGAGGACCAACCGAAAATATGGAGATGAAATGGATTGTGATGCGTCGCGATTACAGTTTATGACGTATATGCGAGACAAACATACAACAAGTGTGCCAGAGATGGAGGAAGAATTCATCGGAGAGATTAATTATATTTCTTCTCCATCCGACGAGGATTGAAACTAATCAATGGTGAACAATACCTGTATGAGTAGGACGAAGAATAAAACATGAAGTTTCTTATGGTATTTACTATCTAATTTTCTTCTTATGGTTTTTAGATTTCTTCCCTTTGAATTATTTAATGCATTTGGTTGATTTGTTTAATGTGTTTAATTTCTTTTGATAAGATCCCAGAGTTTTGTGAGGAATCTACTGCTTAAAGGTGTGGCCATATCTGAGTACAATGTTTTGGCAAATGTAGTACAAACATACATGACCTAATATAACTGAAACACATAATTTATTGACATTTAGGAACTTTTTTCGACACTTGCTCAAAAGCGATGTCAATGTTTTTTGTAGTCGAATAAATTGTGCCAATTAGAGAAAACAAATAGATCATGTCTACATTCGCAAACTCAAAAAACCCGTGCCGTCACGGCACGGGTCATATCCTAGTACAATTTCAACCTACAATTCACAAATGTTGCATACACTGGCACACTTATCAATATATTTCATTTATTACAAATGCGATTTATATACAGTTCGCTATATATTTCACGGGTTCATTATAATTTACTGAAACACATATCATTCATTCAGTACAATGTGATTCAAAAGTTCTTCGAATCATTTAGGAGTCATCTTAAAATTCTCAGGCAAACAAACAGTCAAACATACATTTATACAACAACACGCATCGATATATACTTGAATCATAATTTATTTAATTTTGTGCCAATATGAAACACGTGCTCTCTTCAACGTATAGGAATTCACAAGTATGCGCACACATAATGTAAAATTATTTCACAAAAACACACTATTTGCACGGGTTTAAAATATACCAACATTGTAATGCACAAGACTTCAGGGGTTTAAATACACAAGATAAATGTATAATTCACGGAAAGTGTGAGATGTGCCGACAATCAATGTATGAGTAGTTCAATGTATAAATGTATCTTAATCAAAGTGTGCATGTTACTGATACTTACCGGTACTAAAATTAACATATATCTAAATGCATAATTCACGGGTACACTGTGCACATAATCTAACTTCATACATAGGTCACCCTATAATTCACAAGTTTATGTATTTCTTATAAATTACATGCTAAAGGTAGAGCCACACTTATTGCATACATATAGATATGTGTGTATGATTTGCATGTTCATCTTTTAGTTCATGGGCTACAAATAAAGTCACTCACTTAGTTGTAATGCGATTTGCAGGTAGATCTTATAGTTCACGGGCTACAAATAAAGTCAAACAATGTACATGTAATTTACGGCTTCATATTATAGTTATATTATCACTCTATCTACATATTAGTATGTAATTTACGGGTTCATTTTTTAGTTTATATATATATATTTTGATAAATCTCATAAAATTTCATTCATGATAAAATAGAGATTACATAGATTTCAAGAACATCAAGAACAAAGATCAAATTACAATAAAAAGGTACTAACAAAGAGCATTCCGTGAAGAGAAGTAACGAAACACCAACAAGAGTACCAAACAAACCCAAAGATTGAAAGAATGGTTTTTGGATTATAATCCAACCATTTTGATAGAGTATTTTCTTCTATAGAAAGAGATGCTCTCATGAAAGAAGAGTAATATGCCCAAAATCTTGAATCTTGATCATCATACTTGAACTTCCATTTAAAATCTCCACTAAAATCACAAAGAAATGCCATGAAAGCATATAAAGAATCTCCATAAAGGAGAATACATAAACAAAAAGAGCAAAAAACCCACAAAAACACCATGAAAATCTCCGAAAAGCAATGGAGATTGAAGCAAAAAACTAAATCAAACTTAATCTAAACAACTAACTAACAACAAAATGGAAGAAATCTGCTCAGATCTAGCCCAAAATGGACTAGATCTGAGCAGTAAGGGTTAATGGTGGCGAGAGTTTTTTGGGTTTAGAGAAGGAGCTCTAGAGAGGAGAGAGAGTAAGAGATGGAATTGTTTGTCGCCCTAATTTTTTTTTAGTTTATTATCAAACTTACACTCGCTCAGAATATTTGTGATTTTTGGGTTTCCTCTATCATCTAAGGGCCCACTCATGTGATTCACAGATACATACTTGCATATAATTGAGGATGCTAATGTTCCGCTTCCGGTGGAGGAAAAAGGAAACTGTTTAACAGTGGCAAGGCTACAAGAAACACGATAACATAATTATTTGAGAATACTAAGTTTTTATAATGGCATAAATCTTTACTATCATCCTTATCAATATTATTTTTTCTCTTTTATATATTTAGAATATAAACTAATACTACCATAATCATATTTTGAGTTAACTTTTCAATGAAAATGTTTTGAATTTTTTGTGACCAATAGCTATAGAGTATAGACACAAGACAAACCCGTGCGTAGCACGGGTGACAAACTAGTAGATATTCAATTTGATTGTTTTTGTACAAAGTGAAATGGGTTTTCATCTATTAGGTCCCAAAGATCTGCCAATAATATCTAGACCAGCAGGTATTTGGCAAGTAGAGATTGCCTATGTTCAAATGGGTCGAGGGCAGCTTCATAATATCTTGCAGCAGTCTCAAGCCAGGCAGGTGGTTACCTTTGAATTTTTTGCTTTCAGTAATGTAATGCCAATAGGAATTGGGATTTTGGTTAGTTAGGATGAACACTAATTTGTGGTTTTAAGGGCAATTCTGTTTTAGGAAGAAGAAAAACCGCCTATAAGGGGATACAACTCAGTAACTGTAACCCCTGCGTATACTATCTTCATTTGCTAAACAAGATCAGTAGGATTTGAAATCAAATTTCATATCAACTTGAAGAATTATGCTGCAGGATTTACTTTTTACTTATCAATAATTACTAATTTGTTTGATATATTTAACCTTCCTTGCATCAGTTGACAAATTTATAAAAGAGAATGGGACAAAGAGAAGAAGCTGAGAGCTAAACAGAAATTTCAATCGGTAGTGAGTATTCGGATGGAAGTGTTGCCCACCCCCTCCCCCTCTGTTAGTATGTCACGATTCTCATATGATTGTACCACAAATGATGTTTGTACGATAGCTGTAAAGTCTTAGGGTGTTTAGGAGTGTAGACAAATTCTAAAACATTAACCAATTGTTCCCAAATTTCAGGTGATTTTGTTGATTCTACGCAACCTAGAGAACAGAGTCGTGCTATGCCATGATGTTTGTACGATAGCTGAAGTTGTACTCCCAATACCATCATTTACCGTCTTAGCTCAATTGGTAGAGCGCGTTGCATTCTGCCCCGAGGATGTGGGTTCGATTCCCACAAATGGAAACCCACATGAAAGGATAATCAACTGTACATTAGCATCATCAATGGGTGGGTTTCTCATCATGAATAGATTCATTATTAGTCTAAATTTTGGTCTAGGATATGTCTGTGTGCCCATATCTGTCATTAAGACAGAACAATATGGCAGTTTGATCTTTATAGCAAATATTATGTGTTTAAATTTTACTGTGCCTGGGACTTTGGTAGCACAGACAAGGAAAAAATGGCTGGGCATTTATATTTTTTTGCAGTACTCTACGATTTCGCAACGGAGTAGCAGTGTTTTCTCTAGCATCTAGGTTGTTCTCTAGCATCTAGGCTGAGCAAGCCAATCATCTTTTAGAGGAACTGCCTTGAGTATGGTGCTATGATCAGTTGATGTTTTACGGCAATTTTTTAGGGAAATTTGTACAACAAGGATATGGGTGATATGGCCATTGCTACTGATGAAGCTACATGGCACTGGAGAACTTGGGTTGTTATCTTGCAGAGTTTAGTTCATTGGATTATACATAAATTATATTCTTCTCGTTGATGATTGTTGTTCTTATTGGATTTCTTTCGAGGTTTTTGGTTCAGCTAAGAATGGAGTTGCACGGTTATAATGTTGCTGATTCGAAGGATGTCTTTTAGCTCTTCAAGAGAGGTGCAGTTGAGTAGGAGACTAAGTTCTTTGTCAGCAAGTTCAAATGAGTGTAGAATCTGTAGACAAGGACAATTTGGTACTCTAAAGAAATTTATTTCTCCTTCAGAAATCCAATTGTGTTGCTTTGGAAACAAGTTGAAGGAATCCAACTATGGAATAAATTTTATTTTTATTTTCCCTCGGAATGTTAAGAAGTACTGAATTCAAGGAATTCTTTCCTGACTGTTAATTTTTTGTTATTGCATTGGTTAAAGTCATAGAGCTCAAATTTGGCCCATATAAAAGTGCATATAATCGTGTAACTGTGTCATATGTCAAGGTGGATTACTTTGATATCCTGGGACGAACCTTGCAACTCAGTCCCGATGGATAGTCAAGGTTGACACGTTGTTTGGGTCCAACCGGAACGACCTGTATAAAATATGGGTCCAAACACCATTTACAAAACCACATGTTTACAAGACAATCTACAATTCGGAGAAGTATGAGGCGGAGGAAAATATATGGAGAACAAATACACAAAAAGAATACATCAGTCCCGTGCCGTCTGCGGCACGGGCAAATACCTTGTATTGTATATATAACGATAAGAGCAAGCACTATGGTGCACTTTTAGCATGAATAGTAGGTAAAAATGCATACATTATATGCAAAAGTCCTACAACAACATAAAACTTGAGATACATGTGTGGCATGTTTTATGTCGTTTTTACTAGGCGGACACCCAATGGCCACACCACTGGCCTCTCAGTAGGCGCCAACGGCCATTGAGTGTCCGTCCAAAAATAGGCGCCTACTCAGTGGCCGCCCCTCAATTTTTATATTTGTTTGACTTTTATTTCCTCACACCCTTTTTACACCCCCATCAAAACCACTCATTCTCAACGGTTACATTTGTATCCACCGTCCATCATCTTAAATTCGTATGTATACACCACTCATTATGTATACACCATCATCTTAAATTCGTATGGAAAATTTAATTTAGATTCCGAGATAATGCAAATTAGATTTTTATTAATGTTTTGGTCGTCAAACATGATTTCATAAGACAGTGTAACTCGATTTATTTTTGATGCAAGTATGATTGAGTGAAACAACTTGAAAATCGAATTTTGGGTGTGAGTATTTACAAAGTGTGAAGAAGGATTATAAGGTGTTTCTGGTCAAGGTCAAACATTGACTGGGGGTCGGACACTCAGTTGCCGACCCCAAAAAAGTGGCAGACTTGGGATGGCCGCCTCTCAACCATAATACTTGCGTTTTTGGTTACTTTTTTTTTACCCTACATTTTGTGCAAAATGCACACAATATGAGCACCATAGTGCTTGCTCTTAGCCCTTCAAACCTATCACATGATTTAGCTTTTTCATAGATCAATCCTTAATTGGTTATAGTATTTAATATAAGTAGCACCATCACCAATTTTTCCCTTCACGTTTGTATCCTTCTTTTGTGTTACTTCATATTGTAAAAGATTGACAATGAATAATCAAAACAAGAACTCTTATTTTCTCTAAATGTTACATATAGATTACCACATAACAATGAGAAAGCCAAACACAGTTCTTTATTTGTTCATCAAATTCATAAAAAATCTAATAATTAACATCAAAATCATCGATACCATCAAACTTATTCAGATCATAATGTTGATATGGCTGTTTTTTTTTTTTTGAAAGCCGATATGGATGAAATTAATTAGTATCATCTATTTAGAAGAACAAATGTTCAGACTTAGTTATAACTCAAAAAAAGTGAAAACAATTACATAAAGACAAAATTAATGGGGAAAGGAAAATACAATATTTATAAAAACCCAAATGCAGTAGATCGAGGGAAACAAGGTTGACTTAGTGGAGAAGTCATATATAAGTAGCTAAAGAAGTAATGTTTTGGAGTTAAAGGAAATCAGGAAGAAGAAATTAACAGAGGAGTGAAATGTGGCTACGTATTTGTGTTATTCATGTCTATATATATAACCTTACAAAATGACACAAATAACCTATAAAACTACAATAATTACAAGAATTGATTATCCTACAGTTATACCCGGTAGATAGACCCAATAAATACCCGTTTCATATCCCGATTAGGAACCAAAATCACTAATATGTCTAAATAAAGAACCAAAATCGAATGACCCGGTTTGGGTTCGGTTCCAGGTAAATGGGCACCTATTGACAACCTTAGTTATCATTAGCACCAAAAGGGTTACTACTGTTACCATCCTGTACCTATAAATATTATGCTAGCATGGATGTTACGTTCTCTAAGCACGAGAATTTTTATTCAACATATGTACCCACTTATGCTCTTTGGGGAGAGTATTAGTGAAGAGTTGAGTTGGGTAGATTTTTTCGAGTAATGGTGAGAAAACATCTCCGAAGAGGTTGTTAGTTAGAGTACCCTTCCAGTTTCTAATGACTTAGGAGTTGAGTCTGTATAACTCTCAAAACTGGTTGAAGAGGTCAAAACTCATGTTATAGAAGAATCCTCTTTTTCTTCATCAACAATATCTACCACCAATTATCCTCCTGGCGATGCTCCTGAGTTAAGCATAGATATTCTGATTAATACTGACAATAATTGTGAGTTAGTTGAGCCGGACATGTATCAATTTCCACAATGGAATAATCTTGGAGTGCCACCTGAAGTAATAAAGGTGAAATATCTTATTGTAATGTCCACTCATATATTGCGAGAGCTAGTAAGCAATTTATCACTCAGATGGCAGATGTTATTATTCCTACAACCGTAAAAGAAGCATTACCTGATCCAAGATGGGTTGGTTCGGTGTCCACTACATTCCAATCGAGAGACACATAGTAGGCTAGTGCTTGTAGCGGCTTAATACAATGTGGTGTTCAAATCTGAACTAGGTCGCTGGGTTTTTCTGCTTGGATAGCGGTTTTTTCGTTAACAAAATATATGGTTCTTGTTTTACTTGAAATTTTGTATTATAATTTTGTGATCATTATAATTAAAGCATAAACATATATTGTACGTAGTTAAACCTGATGCGAGTTCCAATCTTGTCTAAATATTTACAAAGACTTGTCTCGGTCTTTAACTCTTATCTAGTAGTATAGATCTTTCTCACGCTAACCTTGGATATTGCCTTTTGAGATTGTCCGTTGACAAGCCATAGTTCACGAACCGAATAAAAGTTGGTGGTGTATTTGGGTACCCTCTCTTTTTCATTTACGAGTATGATCCTAAAGAACTGGGAGAACTGAATAGTTGTTTGTATCCTGGGTTTGATACGAAGGACTTGGGTGATCTTAAGTATTTATTGGGCATTGAAGTTACACGTTCGGAAAGGGTATTTTCTTATCTCAGCGGAAATACGTGATTGATTTACTGAAGAAAACCGATGTGTTTGATTATGAGCCAATTGGATCTCCTATATAACGGAATTATGGTCTTGAAGAATCTTCTGGTCAAATATCAGCAAACAAATTAAAATACCAAAGCTTAGTTGTTCGTTTGATTTATCTTTCTCATAAATGGCCTAATATTGCCTATGTTGTGAGTGTTGTAAGCAGATTTATGCATAATCCATGTCAACAATACATGCAGTCATATAGATATCGAGATATTTGAAGTTGGCACCAGGTAAAGTTTTGATGTTCTCAAAACATGGACATCTTGATGTTTCGGGTTACGTTGACTCGGACTGGGGAGGCAAAGGTGATAAAGAAAATCGACATCTAGGTATTTTACCTCCGCTGGAAAGAATTTAGTAACTTGGAAATCTAAGAAACAACAAGTTGTTTCCCTGTCTAGTGCTGAAGCAGAATACAGGGCAATGATCAAAGGCATTAATTTTTGAATTATTATTGTTGAAAAGGTTGACGGGGGAATTCGGTTTTTCTTTATAAAAACTTAAGAAGTTGTTTTGTGATAACCTGTCAGCAATCAAAATAGTAGAAAATCCAGTGCGACATGATCGAAGAAAATATGTGAAAATTGATAGAAACTTCATCTATGAAAAACCCAAAGGAAAAATAATTGAAGTACCATATGTTCGTACAACACAATGATTGGAAGATGTGTTGACAAAGGCTGTATCAAATACCATATTTAACAATTCACTTATCAAGTTGGAAATTTGGGATATACGCACCAGCTTGAGGGAGGGTGTTGAATAATTAAACTATTAGTAGTTGAATTGTGAATAGTGTTAATAAGTGGTTGTTGTTAATTAACATAATGACACGTGGTTTGTAAAAAAAAAAAGTGTGCTCCTGATGTAGAAGATCCACATGACAACGTCAGCCCTGTTTGTCCAAGTAAAACAGATTTCTATAATAAGTTTATGTTTAATTAAGATTCTTTTTCCTAGTTTAGTTTGATTTTGTTTTCCTTTCCTAGTATTATTAGGTAGTTTTGAAGCATATATTGTAGAATTATTCTCTAGTTTACCAATTACTTTTGTGAATCTATTGATCTCACACTAGTTTTCACCGTCTATTGGATCTGTAATCCTACCAATACGTTTCAGCTATGTTAAGTGGTATCAGAAGCTCGATTGAGATCCTCCACTAACATGGTTGATACTAAAAAGTTTGAAGAATTGAAGAAGGAAGACCTAGCAGCGGATATGCAAGCATTGAAAATTGAGTTTAAGAAAGAAGTGAAAAGATAATATAGATAAAGGATTTGCAGATCTCATCGAGTGTTTTTTTTTCCTAAAAGCTTAGTGTTCGAAGAAAAGAAAAAACTTAAGAGAAATGTGTTCACCCTCATACTTCTACCCCTTCTACTTCCCAACCTCCTATTAAAACCCATCCAACCTCTTCCCAAACACCTCTCCTCTCATCCCCCTCCCAACCACTTCCTAACCTCCTCTCATACCCACCCCAGTCACTTCCCAACCTTCATACAACCATGACAGTACTTTCCTTCATCAACAATCAACTTGTCCACTATACACTAGCCCAACCTACTCTACCCGTTCACCTTACACATCCCCACAATTTGAATTCTTGGATGATTGTGATCCATGTTCTACTCCCGTAAATTTGCACAAAACCTCTTCAAAACAGTAACCACGTGATGTAGTAGATTATGAGCCGTATTATTATCAGCCTCCACAAGTGCACCATCATAGGAATAATGGAAGCCCACAGACTTATCGTCCCAAGGCTGATATATAGACTCCTACACATTGATTTTTTTTTTTGATTGGTTGTGCACGACTGACCGGTTCCTTGTGTATATGCGCATACCAGAAGATCAACAAGTAGAGCTTGTTGCTTTCAAGCTTACGGGTCCAGCCTCCTCATTGTGGGATCATCTTCAACTCGAACGAGCTAACCAAGTATACCGACAAGTTCAGACTTGGCCAACCATGAAACAATTTTTTGAAGCGAAGTTTTCTGCTCCCTGACTACATGGAAACCTTGGTCATCGGTTTAAAAAATTGTCGTCAAGGTAACCGCACAGTACAAGAGATGTGACTGAATTTTCCCGTTTGTTGTCTCAGAATCAGTTGAATGAGACGGTTGATCAAACAATCAGACGTTTCATCAATGGTCTTGGATGGAGTGTTCAAGAAAAGTTAGCTACTCAAAAATATACTTCTCTTCATGCGGTCATAAATACTTAAGATAGAATCTTTTATGCTTTCCCCAAAACCATACTTTAAATCCTCATTCTCAGGTTCTAGAAGACCTTCATTTCAGAATTTTTCTACCCAACAATAACCTTCACCATACCAGTTTGATACTCCCTCCCCGACCCCTACTTTCACTCAACCATCTCCTTCCCAAATCATACCAACCACAAAGTTATTGTTATCTTGTTTTCCTATTATTTTTGTGAATCTATTGATCTCACACTAGTTCTCATCGTCTATTGTATTTTTTATCCAACCTATACGTTTCCATTGTGTTAGCTCCCCTTAGGCATACTCATACTACTTGATTAAGGAAATGAAATATATCAAAAAATAAAACCTTAATTTTGAGTGATACAAGTCTAGACAACACTGCAGGGACGAACCCAAGATTTATATGTTGTGGGGGTATAGTTTACTCTTTGTCCCCATTTACACTTAACTTTTTCAATTATGCCATATGCATTTGCACCCACGAATCAAGTAATTTACAGATTACCCTAGCCTATTATCACTAAAATTTCAAATCTTATGGGGTCTATATACCTCACATGTACCCTCTGGGTCCGTCCTTGACAGTAAGAAAACATCATATCTCAAATTAGGTCAAATTATATTTAGTATTAATTTTCGATTCAAATTTG
>JAJJMA010241179.1:0-11469 GCA_023529015.1 Papaver nudicaule
AACAGGATTGTCAGTGGAATAACATGTAATAATGCTTGTAAAAAGCATCTCTCGTGTGGATTATCTCGACTCGAGCATAATCAGTACGATCATGATAAACTACACACAGAACTTTCTTCAAGGTATTGTCGTAAGAAACCCACAATCAATTAAGGAAAGAGAAAACGGCAACAGTGTCCCACTGTAGCTGGGAATTCCTTTTGGTGTGCAACTGTTACGAAAATAGAAGTCCATGTCTGTTCTGAGTTTGCTAGTTGGATCGGCGAGTCGACTCGTCTTTTAGAGTTAACCATACAGGTTAGTTCGTTAGTTATGGTCGGGTTTTAAGAAATGAGTTTTTCCGATCCGGTTTCTTTTACAAAGTAGCCATTTATTAAACCTAAGTTGTGTAACCCGATTATATTTTCAGTTTCAGATTCTTTTTTTCCATCAACTCTCGCAGAAACTGAAGGAAAGACAGAGAAAGAGACGAGAGAAAAAAAATTAGGAGAAATCAGAGAGACGGGAGAGAAGAGGAAGGAAAAAGTGATTGCAAGTGAGGCATCAGAGAAACCATTTATAGACACAGTGAGAGTCTCAGAATCAATAATGGTGAAAACAGTAACCGGAGAAAAGACTGAATTGATTTTTTTTTTTTCTGATTTTGGGTTGTTGTTATTAGGGTTTCAGTTATCTAGGTTTATTGAGAATTTGAGAAAAAGATATGGCGCAAGCAGTTGAAGAATGGTACAAGCAGATGCGATCGTATCTAACAGCAGCAATTATCACCACAATTGGATGTTCTCTCGAGGTTCGATTTCTTCTTTTCTCATATTAAACAAGATTTGTTTGTAATCGATTCTCTTTGTCGAATTACGAATTCTAGGGTTTGGTTTTGTTAGCAACATTGCTTTTGCAGAATCGTGTGTGTAATTAGGTTGATTTTGTTAGGTTAATTAGAAATTTTCGGTGTATTCAGATCAGTTTTGTTGCTTGTGTGAATTTGGTTGATTTCGTGAATTATTTTCAAAAGGCAAGATTCTTATTATGATCAATTTCGATGCTAAAAATGAATACGATATGATTCAGAACTACAAAGTTCTGATCAGAAAACCAGAACTTTCTGTTTTTCTATTATGATCAGAAAACCAGGAAAGGTGAGTTTCTAAACTTGTCTGTAACCTGTTTGTTAAAATGACCCATTGAGTAACATTTTGAATACACAATGCAATATCAACTATCTTATGAACTGATCTACCCTTCTTTGTAACCTTTATAATACTGAGTTAACTCCACCCATTACTAAAATTTGATTTGTTCCAATTCATTATACCAGTCATAACCATAGGCTTACCTGCATAACTTTAGAGAAAAGATAACATTATTGGAGCGCCTACACCGAGTTGGCGTGAATTCACAGTTTGGTATGATGCTGGTGGTATGTTTGAGGGAGAGGATTTGCCAACTGCTCAGAACCAGATTGATATGCCTGTAGAAGATGCTTCTACGGTTGTTGCTGAAAATTAACCTGGCAGACACTAGAATGGGTAAGACAAAAGAGGATTCTCAATCTTCACTTCTAGGGGAACTTTATTCATGTAGTGAATGCAATCAACCGTACGTAACTCAAGGGCTGTTAAATAGACAACAAACAACGTTTATGATTGTTTAGAAATTAGAATTGCTTAAAACTTTTAATAAGTGGGTTTGCATGCATGTAACTAGAAACTATTGCGGTGGCTGTTAATCTAACAAAATATGTCAGACTCGTCATAACTCAATTTTATGGGGTCATGATTTACCTCTGGTTACACTTATTAGAGAGAAACTGGGTGTGTATTTGTGTGGCTTGTCTTTGATAGAAATGTTGAGAATGGTGATGCCTCATTGGGAATTGTAAGATTTAGTAAAATCAACATACAGATTGTTCAATCTTGTAGGAAATGGTATAGGCTACGCTGTTTTTTTTGTTGTTGCAATGTTCCGAACATAACGTTGACTTACGATGTTTGCATTCCAGCCTTATATCGCCTTTGGTTATGTCGTTTGATATATAATTCACGAGATATCAATTTCTCCCGAGTTTTCTTTCTTTTCTGTTGCACTGTTGTATGCATCTCTGATTTTTATGTTCTATTCTTTCTGCCTTATAAACGAATGGCTTTCCTTCTTCTGAAAGAGTTAGACCCACAACATAGTATCCCCTCCTTCTGCCTTGGTACGTTTGAGGTATTGTGAGCCTGAACAATGGCAGACTTGTGAGTCCAATTAAGTAGCCTATCAAATCCTTTCTTTCTTTCACAATTACATTACTCTTCTTCTATTCAAGTTATAATAGGTGGAAATATGAGTGGTTTTGAACCTCCTGTTTGTAGGGTTGTCGGTATGGCAGGCAAATGGGAGTCACTAATGTTGGTTTCATTTTGTGGCTTGTGCACTTTTTATGTATGGATCATATGCACCTTGATGCTAGACTATGATATAAATTGGCCTAGCAAAAATTAATCCCAGCCTTTGTCCGAATGATGAAGCAGCTGTTAATGTTTTGTACTTCATCTATTTCATTTTACTATAGGTTGGTGGACCATATTATCTAGTTGGTCGTGCGCTTGGTCCAGAGGTTGGTGTTAGCATTGGGCTGTGCTTCTTCCTCGGGAATGCAGTTGCCGGATTCTTCACCTAAACTTTTCATTATTGTTCAAGCAGCTTCGGTTAGAGCAGAGACGTGGCCATGTCTTTGATGGGTGGAAGGAAGGGAAAATTTATTCTCCACCTACATACAAGTACTCATATAACTCTGATCGATATGCAGCGGAAGACATGCACTCTAGAGAGAAACGCCGAACCCCTGCATGGTAAGAATCTATCTACTCAAGAAAAATATCTACACCTAAGAATATTTTTTATTATCAGGCATATTAATTTCTTAACACAGTTTTTAGAGTATAAATTGATTTAGCTACCTCTTAAGATGTACTCTTCAATAAAATTTGTACATGTTTACTGCATGCAGGCATTTGCAAAGATTGAAAACTATGTAACTTTACATGGAAGGTATAATATGTAATGTCCAATGATGTATGACAGAAATAGTTGTATTACCTGTATTTGTGTTGGACTAAACTAGTCGTACTATTTGCGTTAGTGTAGGACTAAAATAGTCGTACTAGTAGTGCATCTTAGTTGTATTAAAATTGTCTTACCAATATTGGAAACAGTGGGACTAAAATAGTCACGCTATCTGCATTTGTGTAGGACTAAAATAGTCATAGTAGTAGTTGTGTCCTCTCACTTGGAGCGTCTTACATGTACCCTTCTCTCGCTGCTGCTAAGGCTGCAGTGTTTTCGTTGGGTGAAGAGATAGCCACGCAAGGATTGCCGTCCAGAATATGTCCACTAGTTTTCGTGTTCACTGAAGATGGCAATGGAAAAGCAAGTTAGATCAGAAGACCCCGAGTTACAATAATAAACCTACCTTTCAGCGCATTGTGGTACAAAATTAACTCTACTTTCCAGCGGATTGTAGTACAAAATTAACCTTACCTTTCAGCACACTGCCGTACAAAATTAACTCTACCTTTCAGCAGATCGTAGTACAGATTAACTCTACCTTTCAGCTACTTGTAGTACAAAATTTACTGGGTATATAAATCTCACTACATTGTTTGTCACCCACTTAAGTCATGTGTATCATGTTGGATGATGGGATGACAGCATGCGTGCCTAGACATGGGGCTGTAATGGGAAAGGTAGGAAATTCATGCACCCATTTTTTATTTGTTTTGTTGGTTCATGTGTGATGATTTGGACCTTTCTGGAGATGGTCTCGTAAGCTTGGTTCTGTAGGTACCTTGGTGTTGGTATCTATTTATTGGTGATTATAGACATGGGGCTGTAGCTCATTCCCCTTTGGTTTTGAGCAGGATGATAAAGAGAAAGCCCTTGTCAAAGTTACAAAAGCAGCTGAATAGGTCAGTTCGAAAAACTATAGATGAATCTTACGCATTAGCAGTTTAATGATGTACTGTATAGCTTAGCTGCTTGCATTAACACTTGTTAGTTAATCGATATGCTCTTATGGGAAGCCATCCATGTAGAACAGTAGTTATAACACAAGGACCAACTATTGTACATAACATCACAGATATATACTTCAAGAGTTGTTTAGATCAATGGAATGTAAGCTTGCTATGAGGTAAGTTCCGAAGATCAATTCTCATTTTCGTCAATCCGATAAGACATCCAAATCCTAATTCTTATTTAATCACGAATCTGTGGCGCAATGGTAGCGCGTCTGACTCCACGTCAGAAGGCTGTGTGTTCGATTCACGCCAGGTTCTGAACTAAAATAGTTTTGGTGATATATTTTATTTGTACCCCTTCGACAGAACTTCGAGAGTTATTATTAGCAGGCTACTTTACTTTAAGACAGACTAAAGCAACAACAGGCAACCAATAATTTTGTTATATTTGGTTATATTTGTACTACAATGTGTTGAAAGGTAGGGTTAATTTTATGCTACGATGTGTTGAAAGGTAGAGTTAATTTTGTACTACTATGCGTTGAAAGGAAGGGTTAATTTTGTACTACAATGTACTGAAAGGTAGGTTTATTATTAAAACTCCGGGTCTTCTGATCTAACTTGCTTTTCCATTCTTCTTGTTTTTGTAGGGAGTGTGAAGGCACTCACTGGCTTGCCTTACTTCAAGTCCCATTCAGTCATACCTGCATTAGATCATGAAGCCAGGGGTTTGAATGAATATCTGGTTCGCAAAACCCCTCAGTAGCGACCCTTCTAGTTTGCGTTTTTTGTCACAGGAAATGTTTGTCGATCTTGGTGATCTATTGTGTACAGTGGGGATCTAAGTTTTTGGTAATGTCAAATTGATTGGTAGGTTCAGGTATAGCTGGCAGGTTCAGGTATAGATGGGCAGATGACTCCCGAGAAGGCTCTTCGTGCTGCAATGCTAAAGAGACGTTTCGCTGACACCATCGTGAGAGCAAAGCATAATAAGTTGTTGTGAAATGTGAGTTTTTGTTTGTTGTGGACCTATGCTCCTAATTAGTATGACTTAAAATAGGTTACATTGTTTGGCAGACAATCACAGACCTAATTGATTCTTTGATATCCTTTTGCCGCAATTGTAAGTATTAATTTGGTACTACACTCTACACTGTGCTGATAAGCAATGTAATTTTGTGCTACAATGTGTTGAAAGACAGGATTAATTTTGTGCTACAATGTGCTGAGATCATTTTATATCTAAAGTAGTCTAATGGACAACTTACAGTGTCATACAAACTAGAAATGTTCTGTTGTTAGGAGAACAACCAATTCTCCGGCTGATTCTCTAGCTAAATTTGCTAGGAATACTGTTGGTGGTAATGATAGGAAAAATATGTCTCCGGAGTAAATTGCAGTAACACATTTTTAGTTATACTAGCACATGTATTTGTAAGAATATTTAGTCAAAACTAATATAAGTTAGACTTTTTTAGTCCGACTCAAACTATATTGGTAAGACTATTTTTAGCTTGACTTGCACAAATACGAAATGGATCCTACTTATCAATCATTTCTATTTTGGAGAATTGAAACTTCTGAGGTGCCTTGACCTTGGAGGCATGGGTATCAACTTATTACCTGAGTCTTGCCTTAACAGCTTCCGATGACACTTGGGCAGTTCAAGACAATTTTAATGCAATACAAATGCACTACTAAGCATGAGTATTTTAGTCTTACACAAATACAGTAAGCATGACTATTTTAGTCCTACTGTTACCGATACTGGTAAGACAATTTTAATACAACTTAAATGCACTACAAGTATGACTATTTTAGTCCTACACAGATGCAATATGTATAACTATTTTAGGCCTACTATTACCAATAATGGTAAGACAATTTTAATACAACTCAAATGCAATACTAGTATGACTATTTTAGTCCGACAATTATGATTGTTTTAGTCCACCCTCCCAAAACACTCACTTATATTTACATCTGGCATGCTTGTCAACCCCACCCTCCACCCCCATTGAACGTATGTATGGCATGACTACGGTCAATGCTACATTTTTGCCGATTGGTACTAGTCTTGGTCAAGTTCAGGTAACATACAACTCATGTAATGGCCATAGCATGGCCACCTCACCAAAACGACCTTTTTGCCTCTGGAGGTGGAACTGTTGATTGATGTATTCGTATTTGGAATACGGCAAATGAAACCAATTGAATAGTGTCGACACTGGTAACCAGGTCTGCAATCTAGCATGGAGTAGATAGTTAACACTACCAACCAGGTCTGTTGGTTGAGTACATATGTGTGATTTGAGTTTGTTTTGCAAGACCAATTGGATTCATGATTGGAACAATGAATTGAAAAAGAGTTTAACAAGGCCACTATTTGTATTACTATTTTAGTTATACACAAATGCAGTATAGTATGACTATTTTAGTCCTGCTGTTACCAATACTGTAAGACATTTATACTATAACTAAGGTGCACTACTAGTATGACTATTTTAGTCCTACAAAAATGCAGATAGCATGACTATTTTAGTCCTACTGTTACCAATACTGGTAAGACATTTTTACTATAACTAAGATGCACTGCTAGTATGCCTATTTTAGTCCTACACTAATGCAGATAGTATGACTATTTTAGTCCTACACAAATGCAGATAGTACGAATATTTTAGTTCTACATCATTGGACATTACATATCATATCTTCCCTGTAAAGTTACATAGTTTTCAATCCTTGCAAATGCATGCATGCATGCAGTAAGAACTGCCACAAATGCAAAGACTGCAAAAAATGCAAAGACGGCAAATACTAAAAGACGGCAAACACTGCCAGGCATGCAAAGACTGCAAAAAATGCAAAGACGGCAAAGGCTGGCAGAAATGCAAAGACTGCAAGAAACTTCCATACATCAGACACATAATAAAACATTTCAAGCACCACTCCATGAAAATTCATATGGAAACTAACATGAACAGTTCCTTTAAGCAAAACCAACGCCATTACTACAGAAGACAGTCACATGGCAACCAATCTAAACACAAGTTAGGCATGCCTCTAGCTAAATAGAAAAAAAGGGTCTAAATAACAGCATTTATGAGGTGGTCTCAGATTCAAAAGAGCCTAGTCTAAGCATATGCACTCAAAGTAGTATCACTTGCTAATCAAAGATGTATAGAGAATGTGATTAATATGAACTCCTAAGTATTTCTACCAAGATCTCAGTTAAATGGTTTCATCAGAACTATCATCTCATTAATTCAAGTGTATTTTAATCAACTGATTGAAACCATTTTTTGTTGCAGGTGAATTTTGGGTTCAGTTTATCATTAGGAAGTTTATCATTTGGCTGGTTTCACTGTATCTTTTACTCCTAAATGTAATCATTTGTTATCTTAGTTCGACTAGAATTGTCTTACAAGAGGGGTTTGTGTCAGACTAAAATTGTCTTACCAGAGGGGTTTGTGTTGGACTAAATTTGTCTCACCAGTATCTGTCGGACTAACTTGGAAAGGTTTACAATGCCAATTTTTACAGACCTTAGAAGTTAATAATTTTTACAGGCTAATGGGCGTGGATACTGGGAGACATCTGAGGATAAAATGAGAAGTTAAAGGAATTGTACTCTGAAGTTGAAGACAAGATTGAAGAGATTTAAATATAATTGTTAATGTCAAGCTCTTCTAAATACAATATCAATTTCTGCCATTAATGGGGTGACCGTCAATGTAACAAACATGAACAACAAACAATTGTGAATTTGTTTAGTAGTCTTCTTCTTTTTTACCCACTGTAATTCAAATAACATTTAGAAGTAAATGTGAATTTGTTCAGTTAATCTCCAAAAGCACGAGACATTGCCAGGTCAGAAGCATCTTTGTCTGGCAACCAAACTCGAGCAACATCACCCTTGTGCGCGAACACCCTCCTATTACGGCTTCAGCTAAGTGTTTGTTCCTTGATGGCAAGCCCTATAGTACTCCAACATCAAAGAAAATCTACAAAGAATGTCACCAAAACATCAAAGATTTTTCTACAAAAACAGGGTAAACAAACCAGAGTTTTCATCATAAACCTAAATCTCACTACATTGTACATAAAATGAACTCTTCCGAAGCATCATAACCAATTCGGTCAACTTCCAACTAGGTTTTGCAGCAGAGACAAGATTTTATCATTTTACATAGTGATTTGACATGCTAATATGGATTACCTTCACAACCAGAAGAGGGTAAGTCGCCACAGTAGCTCCTAATTTTGCCACAGCTCCGAGAAGAAAAGTCTAGCCAATCACAGAATAATGACATTAGGCACTAGCATCAGATTTGAACTAGTATAACCCCAAGGATGACGATACAAAACTCCAAAGACATGGTGTTATAACAGAGCTTACCTCCCAAGCAGTAACGCCATTGTTTGCTTTACCAGTCAAGGCACGTCTTGCCATCTTCTTTAGTAGGGTCTCGTAAATCATGAACTGTATGGAAGGATTGCTAACCTATAAACAAAAAGAACTTTTGCTCAGTGGCCCTGCCATGTTAGAATTCTAAGCAACTTACATCTCGACTCAAGTCTTCTGGAATAAGTTGAAAAGGAAGTTACTTTACACTGACCATCAAAAGTGTTGGGATCAAAATCAGGGTCACCAAAGTGTAGTGGCATCTACAGGCAGGGATTAATGTTTTATGACAGTAAGAAATCTATTCACACCGTTAATGCTACAATATAATGAAAGGGGAATATCCAAATTCTAGTCATTAAGGGGAAAATATAATGAAATATAATGAAAGTCGTATTATAGAGCTACCACTCTTCTTTCTTTTCTTACTATAATGTGTTATAAAGATTTGACCATCTAAGAAGCGCACTCCCAGCAAGGAAACTGGACTGCAAGATCCAAACAAATCTAACCAATGAGAAATATTGATACACCTTAGAGTTATGCAGTAATTCGATATAGAAAATTATAGATAGACCATGCTCACCTGTAAGTGTTGCTCCATCTGTTGACTGCTAGAGGCTTCACCAGGGCAGTCATCATCTGCATTAAAAAAAAAGTTCATCACTATGACCACCATCACTAAGCAAGCGTTTACAAAAAAAAAAAAATCTAAGCAATGACTACTACTGTACACAAATTTTAGTGTATCATAAGAGTCCATGAACTTTAGCTGTCTTATTATAACGCGAATATGAGATAGCTAATGACACAATTAGGACTACCAATACCATACATATCAGACAAATTGAGACAAGCCACAAAAAATTCAGACATGAAGCAAACATCTACAGTACTCTCGAAAGGTCATGGACTCTGTGGGGAAGACAAAGTTGGAACTATGATAAGGAAGCCTCCATCACTGATCCAATTCCACAAACCCCATGAAACCTGCAGCACCATATGAAACACAAAACAAAAGAAAGAAGATTCTCCCAAAGTTTCAATAATAAACCTACCTTTCAGCACATTATAGTACAAAATAAATCCTACCTTTCATCAAATCGTAGCACAAAATTAACATTGGCTTTCAGCATATTGTAGTACAAACTTAACTGAGTACATTAAATTTCACTACAAAAGAACTCTTCCGCAGCATCGTAACCAATGTGCACGCGCTATCTTCAGAAGTTAGCGTTAAGGTTAGAGTTTTTCGTACGTTTTAAGTCCTTTGTCCATTAAAGTATGGCCGACACAAATGCCCTGTGTCTCCACCCTTACAACTCCCCTCTTATAGGTGAATAGATCAGGCCGAACTAGTGCCACAAAGCTAACAGGGTCATGGAGGAAGATCCCTGATTTAGGCAAAGAAATAGATTAGTCACTCTGCTGATAACGCAACTAGAAGGTAAAAGAAAGAAAAAGTAGTCACTATACCACATAAACCATCTGATTTCACATGCCAATCCCTATAAAATTTGCACATGTCACTTAAGAATTGAGTATGTCTTCCTTTTGATTCCCTCAAGTCAGAGAGGTCTTCATCTGAAACAGAGATCAAAATTAATAGTCAGTGGGATTGCCACACAATTTATAAAGAAGTTACAAAGACTGAAGAGGCTTGGTGGGGATGGGGGAAGTATGAGCAGACCTGTTAATGTGCATTGTGTCGTGATGTTTATGCCAACAACATCGATATTAGCCCCGGAAGTGAACACAACATCAGCTGCCTCTGGATCTCCATATATCTACGAAGATAAAGATAAAAGCCAACGTTATCTTACTCACTTGTTGGTTAAGAACGGCTGTTATTTGCATGGTAGTAAAAGAAGGAAACTAGTGCTTACGTTGGCTTCAGCAGCAGGGTTGACATTTCCAAATGCAAAGAAAGAACCACCAAGTACGACTATTCTCTTTACCTTGCTTGCGAAGGATGAATCACTTTTAACTGCCTGATGCAAAGAAAATCAAATCTGATGAACTCTATGATACTTGTCCATCACTAAACAAGAAAAAAAAACTTCAATGAAAAGGATATTCTACTGACCAATGCCAAATTCTTCAATGGCCCCAAGGCAAGTATAGGTTCAGGGCACCAAGTATGGAAAGATAATTCCTTCTCCAGAATGCCTCGAGTGTGTGCCGGAAAATCCGCACAAAGACATGGTTAAAGAAGAAGAGAGTGAAATTGCCTCATGGGTTTCTCACTCCCAATTGTTACCAAAATAAAAATCAATATCTCTATACTATTACTCTACAATAAAGGCTCAAAACATCAAAATGAAAAAGCAAAATTTAAGGGGTTATTACACAGAACAATCAAAAAAGTCACAATTATAGACCAAAAAATGTGAACTTACTGTCAACACCGGAATTCTTAAGCTGTTCAAGAGCAGAAACACTAGAAGCCCTAGCATCATTCTTATTCTGAAGATCCAAACTTTCAGCAGAAACAACCTCACATCTAGGGTTCAAAGAAGCCCCTCTCTTAACGATTCTTCTATTACCAACAGCAATTGGTTTACAGTAAACCCGGAATTGAGATAGAGAATTTGTTGACGAAGAACATGTCTATCTCATGTCTTGTTTGCCGAAGAAGACATGTCTATCTCAATTTGTTGAAAAGAGTTAAGATTTTCAAACATGTCCGATTGAACATGTCTATTGAGATAGAGAATTCCGATTGAACATGTCCGATTGAACATGTCTATCTCAATTTGTTGAACCCTTGGTAATAGTTGGTAATAGAAATTTCTATCTCATGTCTTGTTTGCCGATTGAACATGTCTGTTGTTGAAAAGAAAAATGGAAAGAGTTGAAAATCTGTTGTTGTTTTTGGTTTTGGAGTGTTAAGATCTAAAGAAAAATGGAAAGAGATGAGGAAGAAGAGGAAGAGGATTTTTAATCGAAGAAAGAAGAAGAAGAGAAGTAGAGTAATCCGGGTGGGTTTACGGGTTTCTAAATAACGGGTAAACTAGAGGAGTTAGCTAGGGTTAGTTGGTCTGGTTAAATTCGAGTTGTAAC
>JAJJMA010241181.1:0-12424 GCA_023529015.1 Papaver nudicaule
TCGACGGTTATCCACATCCGGGATGACGAAGCGCCTTCTCTCCCAGAAGATTCTCGACATAGAGGAGAACAGCCGTCCCGTTATGTCACGGCAGACGACTTGGAAAGGCTGCTACGAAACTGGGAAAGAGATGTGATGTCACCCATCCACCAGCACCAGCCACCGTACCCGCACGAAGTCCAGAGGATTGCCCTCCCCAAAGGCTACATGTCACCCATGTTCTCCTTGTATGACGGGACGGGGAATGCACGCGAACACATCTCACGATTCCTGGAGTCTCTAGGGGAACACGAGTACAACCATGTCTTGAGGCTCAAAGAATTCTCGAAGTCTCTTACTGGGAGAGCTTACACCTGGTACAACAATCTTGCTCCGAATAGCATTGGGACCTGGGGCGAGATGGTGAGCGCATTCTACCGCAAGTACTTCTTCGTGTCTGAACAGATAACGCTATCCGACCTCGGCAGGATGTTCCAGAGGCCTAGCGAGCACCCAAACGACTACGTCAAGAGATTCAGAATTCAAGCCCTTGATTGCCACGATCCGAATGTCACGGAACAACAATTAGTGGAACTTTGCATCAACGGGGTGATCCCTGTTTACCGGGCCCTCTTGGAGAACCTCCGCTTCCAGACCTTCTCTGAACTCCATGAAGCTGCGAAGAGGTCTGCCACCACTGCGCCCGCTCTGCTGGAAAGAGCCAAACCCCTCAGGAGCGAGGAGACTCGTGCCACTCGTGGCGACAGGAGACTGATTAACAAACAGTATAACAACAACTTATCATCCATGGGTGCCGTCAGCGAAGGAGGGAAGAGAAAAGGGAGCGCCACAGAGGTAACGCATCCAAAACGCGCTAATTCAACTCCGGAAACCCCAAACAAGAACATGAACCAAGGAGGGCAACAACAATAACCGGAGACGCGGAGGCAGAAAGCCAGATCAGAAGTGCCAGACTACCCGTTCCCCATGGAGGAGGTACTAGAGCTGCTAGACACTTGGATCCAGGACGGGGTAATTGCACTCCCTACACCTCAACGCCCTCCTACAGCTGAAGAGGTCGCAAGCCCAAGGTATTGTCGTTACCACCAAGTTACTACTCACTCTACCAGGAACTGCTTCACCCTTAAGCGGATTTTCCAAGCCAAAGTGGAGTCCGGAGAACTACACCTAGGGAACGAAGGAGTATATCAAAATCCTCTACCTGTTCGGGCATTCATGTTACCGGAACAACCGGTGAATGAGAGAGTGGAGGAGATAATGTACCAGCTATGTGAGACCCTCTGTCTCTCGAAACCACAGCGGAAAGACATGTTCACAGCGCTCAACGTGGTGGTAACAGGGAGACGCTTACCTTTCAAAGAAGTCAACGACCAGACGATGTCCAAACAGGAGCCACGAGCAGGAATGCAAGACTGGGGACTCCTCACAACCACCCGCGTGTCCGATGCTGAATTCTCGAAGACGCTCATCGACCCAGGATCCCCAGTGAACATCATCTCAGTTAAGACTCTCAGAGCCGCCAACATCCCACGGAGCCAAGCTGTCCGCGCCCCGACCATCATCAAAGGACCTGACGAAGCCGAAGTACGAACTTACGGGTGGATTGATCTTCCCGTCGAAATCGCCACGATTCCAACCATAGCGGAGTTCCACATCATTAAGGGAGAAGTCGAAGGCGACATGGTACTGGGACGCCCATGGATCTACAACAACCAGGAAGTACTTCCCCTGGAATTCATGAAGCGGTTTGTGCAGGAGAGCGAGACAGTAACCACACCCACAAAGCCCACGAAGGCCGATGAAAACCCCCTCAACCAAGAAGGTACTTCGTCCACCTCCCTCGCATCTGATAACCCACATGCACCGAGTCACTGGGGACTCACCACGAGGAAAACTGCTCGAGGGGAAAACCCAGGAAAACACGCAATAGACATCGGCACAGCCATTAGAATCTTCATCAAAGCTCTTCAGGAATCTGGAGTTGTACGTGACAAGCTACGCAACGACAAGATCCGAGGAGGAGACGAGCTCACCCCCTGTAACATACCACCCGAGGCCCTAGAGACCATTCCGGACTTCGGAGAATACGTGAAACTATTCAACCTCAAGCAAGAGATAGGGGAGGACGCGGTCACATATATGGAAAGGTTTGGCAAGAAAGTGAAGGAACTCTTTTCTTATCGAAGTTCAACCCATACCATATCAGCTATGGGATTGAATTCGGTCTAGCAAGGTCTTCACCAAAACCCTAAGGGAGGACGACACTAGACCTCCCGTTTATTGTATTCTCATTCCTCCAAAGCAGCGCGTCATAGCGTGCAGTAGATAGGATCTCCATTTCAGCAGATAGGATTTCCATTTCAGCAGAATTAATTAAGAAAAGCATTTTATTTCAATATCCCTTAGAAGACATAACCCAATCCAATCAATAGAAAATACCTACATTCCACTCAAACATTCGAAAACTAAAAATGGGGAAAAGAACCCTATATATAAGAAAAGACACCTAGTCGAGAATATCACTCAAGACCCCACTAGGTCCACCTTTGCAAGATAGCCTTAACCGTTCCAGCTCCTCTTCCTCCTTCTGCAACTCAGCCTTCAACTCTGCTACCTTCTTCTCTTTCTCCTGGAGGATCTCCAGGGACCCCTGAGCCTTAGCCTTTTCGAACCTATCCCGCAGCCAAGCCACGTTGAAACCCTTGGACTCAGCTGCAACTATAGAATCCTCCCAATCTCGGACGTCAAGCGGGTCTGCGGAGTCAATGGATTGAACAGTCATCTCGGTCACTCTCGACAACAGGACGCCGACTAGCGACTCGGAGAGCAACCTCTGCTCCCTCTCATGGGCAATATGGCCGAACTTTTTCCAAATATGAGTGTACAGCGCCCGGTACTTACTCGCTACTGGGAAATTCCCCACCAAGACGTACCCGGGTCGAACTCGACTAACAGACGAAGGAAAAGCAACCCCAGCACCAGGATAGGGAGACGCCACGTCCGTACCACAGTCAGTCGCATCCGTGTCGCCAGAAACGACCTCGACAGTAACCTGAGGAAGATCGGTATCCACGTCATCTTCTGACGTCCGTTCATCGAGAGCTTCGGAGGAAGTCGTGTCACCTTTCAAGTCATCCCCACTCTCCAACGTTTTCACATTCTCCGAGATAGCATCAACACGACCCTCGTCCTCCTGTTCCTCACTAGTACAAAAATGGGCTTTGGTGACAGTTCATAATCCAAAACCATGACAGTCCACTAATGAACTGTCACCAAAGAGACATATGTAACAGTTTCTTATAAAAACTCTCACTATTGGTGGTGAACAACCATAACAGTTTTTCAAACTGTCACTAAACCAACATTTATGACAGTTTTTATTAAAAACCTGTGACAATACATGTGACATTTGGTGACTGTTTTAAAACTGTTATCGTTGTCTACATATTCAACAGTTTTATGTATAAACTGTCATTTAAGTGGAAATTTATATATGACAGTTTTTTTAATTACAGCCATTAAAAATTCCAAGCACATGGCCGTTCGAGGCAGTTTTCGAGAGTGGTAGTGGTCAGGTTTGATTGCACCAGGTGTCCAGTTTTTTCAGCCACGACTCTGACTTGCCATACAACATTACAACTGGGACCAAAATATTAGATTTGCTTTTCACTTTTATTTTAATTTCCTCTTGTTCTCCGTCACTCTACCCCGCTCCCCCTTCTTCTCTTCAATAATTCTGTGTAAAGTTCACTCCCTCAACTTTCACAATGAAATTGAATCGCACATCACACCAAATGTCATCTACTCGTTTTTTTTTTTTTTTTTTTTTTTTTTTTTGAATCTCATAGTCTTCAAATCTCTCTCTTACAGTTTTGAAAGCAAGTTATTCAAACACGAGTTTGTTTCAGGTTATTGAAATTGGGTTATTCGTTAGATCAAAAGCAGGAATTTGAAATTGGGGTGTTCGAAATCAGGTCTTTGGTTGCTTGAAAAAGGTTTGTTGGTTGTAATTTATGTGAAGACAGTAGATAAGAACTAGGGTTTCCAGAACTTCGTTGGTTAAATGAAAAAAACGATCTTTGATCAGGTAAGTTTTCCATTCCTAATGTTTTCTAATTACTTTGGATTTAAAAGATTAGTCAATTGTCTCGACGGTCTTTATGAATTGGGGAAATTGAGAAATTGTTTTTTATTTACAGACATAATTTATTTATATTCATTTTTATGTTGATTTCATGATTTGCGATCTATATGCTATTAACAGAGACATCAATATGTTTTTGAAGGTAATATGATGATTACCTTAGAAATGACAGGGATAAGCAACAAGAGGAAGCAGCTTACAAGCTAAACGACTATAGCCCAGAAGTAGGAAACTTGATTAAATAGAAACAAGATACTCTTATTAATGTAACATGGGGATTTTCTGTGATATGTGACTTTTGATGCTAGCAGGGGGTTCTTCGTTCCGTCGTCGACCCTATCTATGTTTCTACGATGGCCCAAGAACACGCTTATTCTTCAGCCGTAGAGAGACTTTTGAATTGCGAGGTACCATTACGAGCTCAATATATACGAGTGTTATTCCGTGAAATAACTCGAATTTCAAATCGAGAAAGAACAGCTTCTATTAGTGGCGTCTATTCGGGATTTCTCATACAAGGGATTCCATGTACTAAACATAGGGCTTTGGAGGTCCTTTCTTATTTTTTTAGGTTTCATCACACCAGGACCCGTATTACTTGATTTAAGCGCTTTTCCTCTATATGCTTGTGTAGCAAATCTAGCTGTTTGAGGTACTTTAGCCAATCGAATCCAATCTCTTCACTTCAGGGACCTCTCAGGTGTCATAGCTTTTAGAGGCAATAGCTCTTAACTTTAGGAACATCTTCCTCATCATCAATAGAGAAAGGTCTCTCATTTGCCGCATAAGTCTTTCTAGGAACGAGATTTGCCTTAACAAACCTTGTTTAAACTGAACTTTTGGGAAATTCCTTTCATCGAACTTCTTCTTACTTAGTTTGGGCCTTATCAGGGTTGGTTTTCAGTGTACCGTACTGTATCGAAAAGAATCTTAGATATTATATAAATAAGGACCAACGACGATCCGTTACTAAAGGAGAAGGAGGAGGCCTTTTTTCGTCGATCGGGATCTTCTAACCGTCATCATCTGCATAGTCTAACAGGTAATCGCCCAAAAATAAAAGAAGTAGGCCCCTCAGTTCCATTATTCCGATTTTATGACATCGCTTCCGCAAGCTGTCCCTCTCGAACTGGAACGGGAAAACTCACTATCTCTCGGGCTGCCAATTACGATCCAGATGGCTTGTGCCCCGGGCTTGTTCAGAATATATCGCACGCAAGCTTGGTCGCCTTCTCCTTCTTACTCTGATCATATAAACTATGCCCCGGGCTCCGCGGCGATACGGACTCGACCTGCTCCTACCCACCGCTTTATTTATTCTTGAAGTGAAAACTTCGTTAGTAGATCCGTTCCTGAGCCAGATTCTGCTGGAGTCAAAAGTATAGAAAGACAGAAAGATCTAAGTGGAAGTGAAGAAAGGACTGAGTGAAATGGAAACAGAAAACGAATTTCAAGTGATTATAGCCGCTCATACAGCTCCCAGCCGGCAAGCTAAAGCGTTCAAGTTTTCGCCCCATTTATCAGGGACTTTTTTGGTTGCTTTTGGCGGATCGTTGCTTGCTAGGTTGGATCGGATGTCAGCCAGTGGAGCCACCATTCGTGACTATTGGGCAAATCTCACCTCTTCTTTATGCTTCGGATGCTTCGCCATTTCAGATCGACCCAGTTCCCCTTCTTTTCCCTTCACTTAATGAATCACGCCTTTTTCAAAGCATTACTCTTCCTGAGTGCAGGTTCGGTCATTCATGCCATGTCGGATGAGCGCCAATCTTGATTTGTAAGCAGAGTTTTTGTATTCAGACCAGCAAAATCTTTAGTTGGATCGCAACTATGTGGGGAGGTTCGATACAATACAAAACCCCGTCAATCCCTGTTTCTCATTCGTATAACTTCTATTTCTGAGGCTACTGAAAGTACTGCATTGGTTTATAGAAGCCTGGGAAGATCATAGCAGAGAAGTCGAGACCTAACAAAAGAAGTAAACCAGTTCTTTCGCTATATACAATATCTTTTATAAAGTAGGAGTCCGCAGAAGCGGCGTAAGCACCTGTTCTGCAATGTATCAGCCAATCAATCAAGCAAATAGGTGCGGTTGGCTAGCGAAGACAATCCGGTACTTTTTTCTTTTGAATGAATGAAATATCGGTAATTACAGCCAAAAAGCATTTGCTCCCGTTGGAGCTTCTCCTCTTCCACTTGAGAGATTTCTTGCTCATTTCTCGCAAGAGGGAGAGGGCTTGTTAAGGAAGGCGGCAAGGGCCGACGCTCCCCCAGTTTTCTGGTCCCCCCGGCGAAGGGGGGTGCTTGTGGGCGGTGTGTGCCACGACGAAGCTTTGGTGGAACATCAAAAACTCTACCAAGAAGTGGGCTCAGTTTATGCGTGCTAAGTTCTTGAAAATCAATGGGGATTTGATTGATTACAAGCTCAAGTCTTCAATCATGCTACATTGTTCGAGGAAGCCCCCTCTTCAAGGATTAGGTACCGGACGTTAGCTGGTCGTTGGCACCGGCCCGTCCTCCCAATAAAAAGGAAGGTCCCAAAGTAGTCCTTGCAAACAAAGGCCTTCGGGTGGCCGTCAGCAACCCTCCTCAATGCCATTTCTTCCCGTCGCAAGATGACACGCAAAAAACAACCGAAAGGAAGCAGCGCTTTTTGTAGTCTGGCATATGACACATTGATCAGTTTTGGGCTCATCAGGAGAGAGTGAAACTTTTTCGCAACCGGTGCTTCGGCATTGCTTATTCGATGCACATATCTGCCTACATGAAAGACCACATCGGAGGTAGAGCATTTGTGTCTTAACTTCACCTTTCTTACACTTGAGCGTCGACCCACCTCCATACATTTACAAATCATACATAACTTAGTATGCTGATTTACTAATCTAAATCAAGTTGCCCAATGCTAACTTAATTAGTATGCTAATTTCTCTTTTCATCAAATCTAATTAATTGTTATGATTGTTAATCTTGCGATTGAGTGAATATCCTAACACTCTTCTATGGTTAGACCCTGCAGTCGAGTTTCACACGGATTTCATACTAAGAGACCCTCACTATGAGAGATACTTAACTCATTGGGTTGCTGGGCATTGGGCAACAGAGCAAGTTACGTCTGCGGGTGAAATCTCCTGTGGCCCTATAAATTTTAACTGGTACAAACATCTGATAGTGTAGATGGCAGTAATAGTAGCACTTTCTTTGGTTTCCCAATGATGGATAGTTGTTTAAGAAGATGCTTAGATATTGATGTTGTTACTGTCTTTATTACTTTCTTCACTTTGGGAACAAGAATTGATAATTAAAAATTATTAATTCTGAATGATTGACAGTGGCTTTCTTTCACAGGTAGCTTCTTTATTGTTTCTTTCACAACAGATGAGAAGCTAATGGGGGGAATTTGCACTTTCAGAATGCCGGGAGAAGTGGATAGATCTTGGATGTTTTGAGATATATTTGGTAAAGTATACAGGGATGGTGTGAATTTTGTTCAACATGGAGCTGTTAATGGTGTTGGGGAAACAGTCTGCGCTATTAGAGATTGGGTAAGAACAGTTTCATCTTCTTCTCCACTTAATTCAGTTGTATTTTAAAGAATCTTTGTATCTCTAATTGTGAACAAGACTCCTTACTGAAGCATATCCTGTCTGTGGAGTTTGTGGTTTACTTCTTGCTTTATACACTTTTGCGTTTAGGAACTCAATCTCTCGTTTGCGTAGCTGTTTGAGTGGGTAGTTCCTTTAGGAGATTCGTTGGACGCAAAGACCCTTTTGCTTTCATTATATGTTTTGAGCGTATATTGTTAGAAATTGTAGAACTTGAAACACATTGATGATAGTGATATTGTTGAGGAGGTGTACGAGAATTTTCTCGCCTTAGGCGCTGCTCGCACAGAGCTCCTAGAACCCTAGTAGTTGCGAAGCAAGGTGTAAACACTTAACTTTAACTTTCAACTCTTTATTGATTTCTTGCTTTCTTTACAAATCTTACAGGGCATGGCTATTTATAGCCTTCAATTACCGACTCTCCAGAGTCTTCTCTAACCTCCATATAGGTTTATGTTTACATTATTGAGCTCTCTAGATTACTTTGACTCTCGTTTTCTCTAGCCAAGTCTTGACTGACTATGGCAAGTTGGAATTTACATGCTCTTGTAGCTTCCCGATCATTCTTGCACTAGTACACTATTTCTAGTTTACAAGTATGTTAGAATGTTCTAGAATTTTCTTCGTCTTTCTTTGACATTACAAATTACATGTTCCAACATATATTTCAGTTATAAGTGGAAAGATCTAGAACTCGTGCTTTAGGTTTAGAGTTTAGTACAGTTCGTTCAATTAAACATCAGGAATCTTGTAACTTGTTATATGTTCTCGCATAACCCATGTATTTGATGGCACTTTTAACCAAGTAAACTGAAAAAGTTCTATCGTTGTGCCAATACCTTTACATTTCCGATAGTAAGACACTACTAGCTCATGTTTTATGGCCTACAGATCTTCAGAGTCTACATGTTTAGTCTTTTGCCTAGCGTTGCGGTTAAGCTAATGGTCATGTCTGGAGTCCAATAGAAAGACTTTTGGAATCTTTTGCTTTCAGTACATACGGTTTGAAGTTAGAACTTGTTTAGTTTCTTCTTTTGGAAAAGATGCAGAACGTACTCAGCTCCTCCTTTCTAGGTGTGGTTTATTTTTCGCATTAACTTTCTATGCCTTTCCATCAGGGATTTTGTAGTCATGTAAAATCTTGCAGGTACTTTGGTCGGATAACTCATAGTTTTCTGTTGCTTTCAACGGAAAGTAAACTGCAAAAGTTAAATAATTTGTTAAAACCTTTACATTTTCAGCATATTTCAGCATGTGTCGCCATATAAATTGTTAGAATGATCCATGTAACATGATAGTTCTCATTAACCTGGTATCATCTGTCAACGCTAGAAGGGGTGCTGCAATGCTTCTACGTTTGCTTGTTAATGGATTGGGAGGGTAACTGTATATGGTGTGGGATACATGTCATTTTTCCTTTTGGTTATAATACTATATTATTTTTCGATCACTTTTATGAGAACGTACCTTTTTTTTCTTCGTCTATGTATCAGCAAGAGGGCATAAACTGGTTAGCATTTTTAAGATGTTTTAAGCTTCATGACATGTTTCAGCAATTGTCCCATCTGAAATGCCGAGCGTCGTGCTTCCCATAATGTCCAGGACCCTTAATTATATGCCCATCTACATTGACTGGACATTGGGCGTATGAAATAGATAAATACATTTACCCTCGTTATTAAACCTATGTCAAGGAGTGCAGTTCTCTTTGAAGTAACCTTTAGTTGTTAGCAGATGGCAGTAAACAAACTTTCATATTAGCAAATATCAATAGTTTGTTTCAAGTTGTACCGAAAAATTCTCTCAACACTAATATGTTGCTGAATGTGATATGCTTTGCAGGTGTCGGCAATGCTTCGCTTCAGAAGTTTACAATGATGGCTACGACTGCACAATTTCTTCTAATAATGGCGAGAACACGATCTCCAATCAGGAGGCAGTGAAGCTGCATCAGAGAACTGGATTTCTAGAAATTTGAGGTAGTGGGAAGCTATTCTAAAGCACTGGAGTTCAGTATGTATTTTCTGTTGTAATGGAAAAGAATGATAATATTTGTTGATGTATCTTTTTTTTTTCCTGCATAATTGTGTGAACATTGATTTCAGAAATAACAAAGTATTTTTAGAAATACAATTGTGTTGTTTTGTCTTTTAGTTTAATAGTTCGCTGCTAATCTTATTATCCAATGAAAATTGTGTGGAAAATATATTGCTGGATAGGGTGAATGAAGACGGAGGGTTTAAATATGTTACTGTAAGTTGCTAACTATGACAGTTTTGTGAAGAAAACTGTCACCTTATAACCAAAAATTAATTTCCAGTGACAGTTTCTTATAAAAAAATGTTATCATAAGTTTTCAACAATGACAGTTTCATGAAGAAACTGTTATCATAGAGTCATGATTATGTGACAGTTTCTTATAAGATCTTTCGTGATAGGGGCTTATATGACAGGCCAACATTTTTTCAAAAACTGTCACATAATTATTACGGTGACAGTTTTAAATTGTCACCTAAGCCCATTTTTGTACTAGTGCCTGTAGAGATGGGATTATGGTTAGGAGATACTGGTAACGCGAAAAGTGGACCTAAAAGAGAAAAGACCGACAAACTCCAACAAGCTCACCTGGATGACTGTGCGGTCATGAGCATCGATAAGAAGGGAAGAAGAAGCCTCAAGACTCGCACCAATCGGCTCGTCTATCTCCTTCCTCGTCTCAAGACTCGCACAAATCGGATCGTCTACCCCCTTCGTCACCCCCGCGTCATCAACTGGGGACTCCGTGAGTCCATCACACCCCTCCGGTGCTGAACCCTACAGAAACAACAAGAGGATCAACCGAAGAAGGGTAGATATGTACCTGTACGAGACAAGAAGATGCCCCGAAGTGAAAACTACTTACTCGAGATGGAGAGGAACACGAACTAGCCACAAGGGAGGGAGAAATGGAACAACCTTCAGGTAACTCCATCCTGTTGCACTTAATCTTCTTCTTAGGTTGAATCAGCGGAGGAGGCGCCATCTGTTATCAGGGAAGGGAATCTTGTTAACCCAAGCAGGACAAGCAAAGCATATACATGGGCATTCAGAAAGAAGACTACCTGAGGTGTTAAAGTGAAAGTAGGCATGTCGCTTGCATTCAACTTCTTCACAAAATTGCCCAGAACCGTCAACGTGTAGTCCCAGAATAGGTTGTATTCCGGAGTGACCTTCACTAGCCTACCTGCTGCCAAGAAGACAACTTTCCTCCCCGGATCTTGGGTAGGATCTAAGTACACACGCAAGTCGTCCCCGGGTGGAGCGAGAGAACGGCTGAAGGGCACGTCCTGATCAAATTCCATAAACCGAGCTGCTCTATCGATGTTATACGTCTGCCTCACCAGTCTTCCCTGATAGAAGCCGAAGATGAAGCCGGAAACGCTGCTACACATGAACACCTGTTGCCCGTAGTGATCGAAGTTATCAAGACCCCGAGACCCGGAGTGCAAAACGACTTCGTCACCCTCAGTCGCGATTTCGAATTGAAAGACTCTATCATCGTAGACCTTACACCACGGACGGAAGCAGACACATTCATCTTTGTCCAGAAAATCTATCAACCTCGATGAGTCCTTAGGACGCTTGTCGCTCCACCACATAATCCTGGCGTACTCCGATGAATCCAAAGGAAGACCCCCTTGCGGAGCATAAGGCACGTAGTGTTCCCACAAGAAAGCCTGGAGAAAAGGGAGATTGATGAACGATGAAACACGACCCGTGGAGGAACTAGACATATTCTCAGCCAAAGCACTTAGATGTGCATACTGGGACCCAAGGAACAGACTCCCAATTGGTAAAGGCATTCCTCGCGCCAACCAAACCGCGTAGGAAACAACGGAAGGCTTCAGTGTCCCGATAGGATCGTCCTCGAATATATCTCGCGACAACCAGAGCGTGAGGAATGCAGCTATGATCTTGGTGTTGCTGAGAGCGTCGGCCCTACCCCCAGATGAATACCAGTGACGAATCCACCTCGTGTAATTCTCGTCGACAGAAGCATTGGGTAAATGAAGTTGACTAATCTTCGCCTTTATTTCATCAATCAAAACGTCGCGAAGGACCCCCGGTTGGTCCCGCGGGAGGCTCCCGAGTACCGGAAGATGATACAAGGACGATACCGCCTCCAAGGAAATGGTAACCTCTCCGAAACCGGTAACGGCGGTATTCGTAGACCCACACCAGCGAGAGGCGAACGCAACAACACCATCGACATCTACATGCACTCTCAACTTCCCAGACGCTTTCAATGCATGTGCAATCCCGACGCCTTCTAAGATATCATACACCTTCTTGTCGTTCAACATGGATTCCAACCAAGGGATCCACTGATCCAAAGGAGCTCTCGGACCGCGGAAGTCAACAGAGGAAGCTTCATAGTCGCTTCGTTCCAAGGAGAACCTAATGATCTCGCCAGGCGCGACGACGGGAGACGGAGACCTGACCCTGCTATTATACTTCGGAGCAAAACGAGCCTCTGGATTGTCTCGACTAGTAAACGGAGTAGTCCTCTTGCCAATATACTTGTACGCACCATATTCATGGCGCCGTGGCGCCACTAATTTGCATAGCGCCACACTTTGTGGCGCCACCAGATTTCCCCTCCCATATATATATATATATATGCGAATAAAAAAAA
>JAJJMA010241184.1:0-12676 GCA_023529015.1 Papaver nudicaule
ACAATCCGAAGGAAGTCATCTTATTTATGGTAAACTGATAGAGGACAGTTACACCATAAGTCAACAGTTTTGGATTAAAACCCAGTATTGCTGACAAAAGCCTTTGGCATCGGTCAAAGCAACTCCTAGGCCTGTAACGGACGTCATCTAGGGGAATCAAGTGCGTGACGATCTGTTGGGGATCCAGAGACGTAAGGAAGGCGACAGTAGCCAATTCGCTTGGAGGGCTTGAGTTGGTCTCTGCTACATCCCAGACCGAAGTCTTATAGTAGGCTAGCGTTTGTAGTCAGTTTGTACTGGGCGGTGTTCAAAACTGGACGAGGTCCCGAGGTTTTTCTGCAAGGCAGTTTCCTCGTTAAAAAAACGTTTGGTGTCTTGTGTGCTTTTACTTTCCGCATTATAACTATGATTTATAATTAAAGCACCAAGTAGTACGTTATTACCTAACTGTTGAGATTACTCCAGTTAGAGGTTTGGATATTGATTTTTGAGATCGTCCAAACTTTACCATAAGACTCACGAGCCAAAACGAAAAGTTGGTTGTATTTCGGTACCCCTTCTTTTTCATTACTCACTACACATTTCCACACAAAAGAAACATATTCAGAAGTATTGTCAATGTCTAATAGATGTAAATGTGGAAAATATATATAGCTTTTAAGAATTTGGCCCACAACTGGTCAGGATTTTGAAGAAGTCACCATCCAAGCTAATAAATGAAAGCCATGTTTAAACAGTGAGGGTCCCAAATACCTAAACCCCCAAGAGACTTTGGCCTACAGATATAATCCCAGGATCTATAATAATAAGTCATCATCAGAAATATGGTTAGTCGCTCTAGTTAGTAGGCACATGATTTCTGATCAATATTGTACGTGATTAGATCTTCGCATGATTTTACTAATCGATCAAATATTCATTTGTTTATTCATTTGATATTTTGATTTGAATTCTTGGATATCATTAACGTGATCATCCACATTGGAATCAAGAATTCAGGAGATTCAACATTTTGATATTGCTCGTTTGAATCATGCACTGTACATCCATGGTATACTTTATGCGTGATTCAGAATGTCTCTTGAACCTACGTGTTCACTTAAGCTTAACACACAAGGCTTGTCCCCGTCAGTAAGAATACGTTTATGTGGAATGTTGAACCACGTTGGACCATATCTACTTCCACCTAGGATCGTTCTGGCCCGTCCAGCAAATCCTAGGAAGTGATGTCGATATTATTAAAACTGATGACAACATTTGGAAGTAATAATACCTTAAGGAGATTTTCGAAACAAAATGACACGTTTCAAATTGAGCTCTTTCCCGGGGAGCATATTTGGTAAGCACCATATTTCGAATTAATGAAATACCAAAATATATACCTTATGAGTATTATGTGCTTTGTTTACTATTGGCCAAACATTTATTGAAAATATATTTTCATTTATGAATTATACTTTTCTTTAATGTAAAATGCCATAGTATTAGATCTCATTAAATGCTATTGAAAATGAGGGGATACCGAGATATACCACCAACTTTTGAATTCGTGAACCTAGTTGATTATGGTTGTTTGAACGATCTCACAAATCAATATTCAAACAACAACCTGAGTATAGTTCGGAGAACCGAACCCTAACAAGAATGAAGTTCTCGTAGATCTCAAGAGAGATGGATTCACTCAAAGGTTATGAATCAACAAACTTGCAATTACTTCAATTATATAGATCAGAGACAATATAATGCGGAAGGGAAAAGTAATGCAACACACCAGAATTTTGTTAACGAGGAAACTGCAAACCAGCAGAAAAACCCCGGGACCTCGTCCAGATGTGAACACCCTAAGTATTAACGGAATACAGACGCTAGCCTACTCTCATACTTCAGACTGGACTGTATCGAGACTGAATTAACCCTACAAGCAATTCAGCTACCAATGTGCTCCTACGTCTCTTGGCTCCCGCAGAAACCTACGTACTTGATTCCCCTAGCTGACATCCTTTACAGGCCTATGAGTTGCTCCACTTCCCTTCGTGAAGACTAGCGCTACCCTGCCTCTAACAGGACGCCTAAAAGTATCCAAGTAATTAAACAAGAATACGATTGTGATTTCCTTTAGACTTAAAGTCAAGATTAATGGAAATCGGTTTTACTGAATAGGGCTTGTTGATCTAGCCTAAACAGTTTTACCTCCTAACGCTTGACGAACTTAGTATGAAACCTAGTTCGTAAATTTGCGTCACGGAACTTCTAGGGTTTATGATACAATATCTACCTTACGAAGTTTCTATATCAAATCTTGGTCGTGATAAGATTGAAAGAATTCAATCGACCCAAGATACAGGATCATGAATTTAACTCCCGACATGTGCTTCACTATCCTCAAGTGAAGTCTTTTCAATAGTCGTATTACAAAAGGACTTTGAGATGACCACCAACCTTTAATCAAGGATACACAGATGTGTAAAGGATTGAGATTGTATCTTGCAGAAGGTCATTTATTTATAGTGATCACCAAGGGAGGCTTTGCTTAAAAGTTAAGCAACCTTGAGTAGGGCTCAAGCAAGTTCCGGAACTAAAAAGTCCATAGCTTGAATACACATTCTCAATCTTCTTCTAACTTTGGACTAGGCCAGTAGTTAAAGATGACTCAACCTTGATTGAAGGTTTGCGACTTCTGGTCCAAAACATGTCTGAACATCGCATGGATTAAGTAGTTGAATTCCATGGGCTAAGTAATGACAAGTCCGAGAACTAATAATTCCAGAACCGAAAAATCCATAATATGAAAGTTGAGAGTTTTCCATGGCTTATGTGTACGCGTTCAGGAGAAACCTTGAACTCGTATGTACGCGTTCATACAGACTCACTCGTTCTCAGGAATGCCTTATGCAACATATGTACGCGTTCACCGTTGAGGTCATTTCATGAGACAATTCAACTTACTCTACCTATACATATTATCACGGTTGTGACAAATGCAAAGGCGAAGAATCCTATAATACCTTCGGATCTTATAAACAACATCATAGACTATTGATATGATAGAATGGCAAGTACCAAATATGGAAAGGAAAACTTTTCTAACCTTTAGCTAGGATGTAATGATTTATCAAGTATTAAGCTCCGTTCTTCGTCTCGATTACCTAAAACTATCCTAGTCCGAGTTGTAGAGTAAACTTATCAAGGATTGTGTTTTTGTCATCTAAACTTGACAACTGACTTGAGATATCAACATCAGTGGGTTTAACCGAGGAATGCTCTAACAACTATGAGTGTAAGTGAGGTATTTCGGAACTATTATGGAAATGTGCTTAAATTAATTTCCGAAATTAAGTTTGCCTCATTTCAAAACTAAGCCTTAGTCAATATAAATATGCGTGGTATCTCTCCTGAAAGCTTTATCCCTCTACCAAGCTCTTTTTCGGAATTGTTAGCTTGTGTATGCCGCTTTTCTTTTCAGTTACCTTTAAGCTTTTGCTCTCGGTCTAGAATTGTGTGAAAGTCTCTCTCTAGGGATCGAGAAGCCTAGAAGTACCTCTGCGGGAAACTAGTTTATGTTTTACTAGACTTCTTTGTATTGTACTTGTGTTCTGTTCTATCACGTCTATCAAACCTTGTGATCTTGTTTATTTTATGGTCCTTCTCTTCTGCAATAAGGCCACTCAAGATCGTTGTGATTAGAACATACTCTTTATCTGTTAACCTGGATTTGTCAGCAAGCCACTTTCGGTTTGTGTGCCTAAACTATATATATTGAGTGGAATCAAGATTGCTGTTATTAGATATGTTCTTTGCAGGTACACCGTTTTTCAAGGTCATATCATATCGTACTTGCTACAGCTATCTGCTTGATTCCAACTGGGACGACAAGGTTTCTCTTTCGGGAGTTTAGGTTTTGAAACCTTGATCGATATCTCGAGGTGTTTATTGCCTAAGTAAACTCAATATCCTCGCTCTTGGTGCAAAACGACTTCAGTGAAATATTTGTTAGTTACCAAGGATATCATATAGCGATTTGACCTGCCGCTATTTGGTTGTTGTTCATAAGGTTGTAATCGTCCGATTGGAGGTCGGGTAACGATAGTCCTCGCGACGGCTGTGAGGCAACTCTTGAGTAAGACAGTAAAGAACGTTTGTTTGCATAAGGGAGTACATGTGCGTGACCACCTTGCTGTGGTTGGAGGCGTAGGAATACTGAGGGGAGATCTTTGTGCCTAATAGTCGTATTATAGGGTCATATTGTCTGCACCAGCTAGTCCGAAGTCTTAGAGTAGGTGTGTTGGCGGCTTAATTCTTAAGAGTATTCAAACTGGACGAGGTCTCGGGGTTTTTTTACGAGTTTGTAGTTTCCTCGTTAACAAAAATCTCGTGCGTGTGATTTTTGATTTTTTTATTGTTATGTTATTTATTAAAAGCAATACTCTACATATATCCTTTGATCCGCAAAAGAAGAGATTTGGTGGTGTACTCGGTACCCTCGTCTTTTCAATTAGCGAACTCTTATTATCCGAATTTGTTATTGTCATTTCAGGACCATATTGCTTCTCACCAAATCTACATATATAGAAATTTGATGTGGGATTTTAGTATGTGACAAAGAATACTTTGTTTATCTTGATTGAGAATAGTTTGTATATCTTATCTATAACTTAAAAAAACCCTAGTAATTGCTATAGAGAGAGTTCTGTGAAATGAAGGAAAAAATCTATAAAACAACCAAAACCATAAAACTGTTATTGATTTTAATCCAAAGTATTTTCTTAAAAAGATATTTTTTGTGAGAATAAAGAAAATGAATCAATGTAAATGGTTTATAAATTAGAGAAAGCGACATCGAATAATTGTTTGACCAAAACCGTTTTTCGATTTGGAAGTTGTAAAACACGACGTGTTGCAAGAGAAGAGGGGCAACATATTTTGAACTATGTATCCCATTCACATCGTACCTGTAGCGTAAGTGAGATGTGATGTTAAATGTGGAGATGAATTGGCCCGTGCATCTGCTAGTTTTATAGTATCTAGTAGAGAATGAGATTTATAATTACCGCTTTAGTTACAAAAGTTAAACTGAAAAAAGTAAAAAAAAAATAAAAAATCAAACAATTATATTGATACATGTAGTTTATAATGAAAATATATAGTGTACTACTTGGAGATTATCTTCTTCATATTCATAACAAAAATGTATTAGTTCAGCTAAAAAAATGCATCATTAGAGTTTAGGTTTTGAAAGAATGTCTTTCTATACCAAACACATATAAAACACAACACAACTCGTTGGAGATGCTCTTACAATATGAAATCCAACCGAGCACACACATAACATGAAAAAAATATACATTAAGAAAATGCTTGAGAGCAATTGAAGAGTTGTTTTTCAACTTATACGAAGAGAAATAAAAACCGAAAAGGCTTGGCGCGAAATAGTGTAACTTTTATAAGTTGCTTAATAGACAAAAAATGTTGTATCTAACATCTTTTGAGATACAAATAAAGCAGAGGTATATAGTTGTTTTGGTTTCCAAACATCTTCTTTCCAAGAGGTATTTGAGATACAAATAAAAACATTTTTTTTTCCTGATTTAAATGAGTTGAAAAAACCAGTATTGATTTGAGATTTATATTTCAAAATCATTTTTTTAGGCAAAAGATTTTTGCTTCAAAATTTTAAGAACAATTTGTACTTTTGCTTGCCATTTTTCGTCTCGAGTCATGAATCATTGTGAATTTATGTCCTTCCTAATCTTCTTTCTTTCAACTTTTTCTAAATACACACCTTCAAAAGAGAAAATCCACTGTCAACTGAAATTTTTATGCATATGGCCAAACAACCCCAACAATTGCTCATGGATGGGCAATGAGGGTGACGCCTACAACATATGTATTTCCAATTATCAAGCCCAAAACTGATATGACTAAGCCCATTAGGCATGTTGCTAGGAGGCCACAATCAGGTTGGAAGTTATCTTTATCAACTGCGGAAGTTGTTGCGGTGGGTGAGCTGCAAGATGTTGGTAGAATCCAACTCTCGCATGATCAACGAATGCGAGGTGTGAATGCTGACAAGTAGCTCACAAGTGCATGGAATAACTCTAGATGCATAATCATACGCATTCTGATGGGCTCAAGGTTACTCAAACCTGTGTGTATATGTCCTAGTTATTATGCAGGTATTATTCTCGTAATTGGATGGAATCATATGATCTTCATCCTAATGACTTGTACCAATGGAAAACTACTACTCTGCCAAAGCATCTACTTCACATGTGCAATCATCCTTCGATCGTCTACAACCACTCCATATATCCACCACATATTTAGAAGCTCCATCAGAAATGTTTCTTTCTATAATTGTCTGCTCTTGAGCCTCTCTTGTGGAAGGTCATGAATGAAGGGATAATAACCTTCAAACTCTACCACCAACACCACTACCTGAGGATGCTGCATTTACTGAAGTTGGAGGCAAGATCATTCTTACTTTGCCAAAACCACTAAAGAGTGCTGACATTACAAGTCAATGGAAGTTTTTGAGTCTTATTCTACTATTTAATCCATAGTGGTTTCTTGAATATGTGATGATTAAATATGTATTTTATTGTTAGAGCATGGCTCGGTCAACCTCACTAAGTGTTGGTATGTCAATTGCTTAGTTGTCAAATTTAGTGATCAAAACTCGACTGCTAAAACAACACACATTAGGTAAAGTCATGAGTGAGTTAGCTTTAGGTTGTGGAAGATTTTGGTAGGATTTAGAATCACTACTTGAAGAGTTGAAGATGTTAGTGAATCTAAAGAACGCGATTCCATGATCTTTTACACTTGTGCTACAAAAGACAAAAACATAACTCTCTACTTGAGCTTTACGTTATGACTTGATCACTTGTGATCAGTGTGTCTTAAGATATAACTCCACTTTATCGCTTGCGATATTGTTGTTGAAGTTATGACGTTCCATATTGCTTAGAGCTTTGTTTTCTTCACCGCCTCTAAGTAATATAAGGTTTTTCCTAGAACCTTCGAGTTGGATATAACAGTGTGATGTTGTCTCGGTAGTACTACGAGATTTAATCCATCACAGTATTGTGTCTCTACTTACCTAGTATGACTCTTTCGGATTGATTAGCAAATACTTGTATGAGCTAAATGTAAGTGAGATCGGGACCCACACTTATGTTGTGTAGACTCGATATACTGCTTTTCTGAGTTTGAATACCACGTCATGGTTTGGCTCTGAATGTTGAAGTTCTGAATCATTTACTTGATTATGTATATCAACATCTCGTATGCCATATCATACTTTTGGATTCTGAAACCATATTATTTTTATCTCATCTTATGGATTTTCAATGTTCGGAACCTCAATGTTGGTTTTGGTAAAACTAAACGTTGATTTCGAAACATAATCTGGTTTTCGTATCCGTGAGCTATTGGTCCGAAACTTAAATATTGTGACCTATGAGAAAACATGAGATCGAAACTGTGTTTGCTGGCTAACAGTGACTTGAGAATCGAGACCAATGTGTCTTGACCATGTGAGTTCTAAAAGGTCGAAAAGACTCTGGGGTTTCCTAAAGGTTTATGTGAACCGGGAAATATAACCTGTGTGTCAAGGCAAAAAAGGTGTGATGCTGAAATGGTTCTTGACCACATGGACTCTCAAGTTCGACACCAAACATTTGTGACGCGCATAATATGCGTTTCTTGTTTCGAAACCTTAACCAAGGTTTTGTTAAAACAAAATCTATAGTTCGAAACTTCACTTTGGTTTCGCAATATTGAAACTTGATTTGGGAACCTTAATTAATTCGGTTCTGGTCATATATGAACTTTAGATTTCGAAACCTTCATCTAGTTTCTGCCAAACAGTATGTAGGTTTCAAAACCTTAATTTGGTTATCTCAGAATGTGTATTTTCGAAGTAAATGTTAGGGCATTGTCCGGTCAAACCCACTAGCGTTGGTATGTCAAGCTAGATGTCAGTTTTAGGTGTCAAAACACAATTCTGGATTTAGCCTACTAGAGTTTGATTTCGGAATTGGGATATAGACTAAGTAATAGAGACCTTGAAGACGAAGACTGTGAAGACAAATAAGACATCAATTATTCTTCATCGACAAAAGGTTAGTAGGAGTTATGACTTTTATGGAAATTCTTCTATCCTACTTTCTCTATCTTTCGAAATAGTCGACTACTTTGGTAGTGTTATAATGTCGATTGAGATCGTGTTCTTGGCTACATGACCATGTGTCATGACTAGTGTTTGTTCCCGCAAATACTATGGTTACAAGAATGTATGAGATAGATTCGATACCATTTGTCCATTGCAATGGTTTGCTTGCAAATCACTTGTTGGATATGGGTGAATCTAAAGGAGTACTCTTGAGCAAGAGTCCAGTGGATTACAGCTGAGGGCGTCTCATACGTCTAAGTCCTGGTTAAGCCATGAACTTCAAGCGGATCCTAGTTAACCCTAATCTGAAGGTCGGACGGTTCCCGAACCGTACGCGAAACAGAAACTTCGGAAATCTCCTGAGTTCCAAATTGCTATTTAAGTTCGTGTACCTACACAAACCTCTAAATCGGTGCTTTTGGCTGTTATTCAGATTTGTGAATATTCTTTCAGAATTTCAATTGGGTTAAACTCTGAACTCCTTTATCTCTTAGTTGGACTTGGAATATCACGAAATATCTTTTGTGGTCCATCCAACGGTTCTCAATGTGTCAATAAGATAAAGATTATCTCTGGTCTGTTGGATTTCTACCTTGAAGTGTTTTTGAGCTAACAAACCACTTGGCAGATAAATGTTAATGAATTCCAATTGGGATTAATCTCTATTACTTGGTGTGCAAGTTTAGGGTTTCCAAAACTTGTGGGACAAGTAATTGATTGTTTTATTCCAAAGCAACCTATCTTATTGAGTGATATAAATAGAGGTGTCTATGGACGAATACTGCAAGCATCAAGTATACGTGAAGGTCCTTAGGGAAGTGAACGTAAACTCTTTTCACTTCGGTGAATGCTTGTTGTGGTATAGTCATCCTCTATTAGGTAAGCAGTTCCTCACGGGATTTACCTACGACTATAAAAGACTTCTCTTGAGAGTTAGGAAGCACAGGTAGGAGATTGAGACCTTTGGTTGAAATCGGATTAACCTGTAACCTTGGTAACCTGATCACGTTCTTGTCTATTCTACGGTCATTCTCTTCTGCTATAAGGCCATTCAAGAACTGATACGTTATATACAAGGATTATCGAAGGAAGCAACGCACGGCTGCACTCGGTGTTGTAAGACCTAGTTAGCTCCAGTTGTATAAGTTTCTTAAGTGATTATTTTTACAACTAAGGTAGAGACAAGTTGGGCATAGTTTACTTGGTTTACTTGTCAGCCCCCGCTTGTAAGTAGATTTCCGTATGACCTGGAGCAATCCGAAGGAAGTCACTTTGTGTATGTCAAACTGAAGAGGACAGTTCAAACATACAGTTGATAATTTAGGTTGCAAAGCCGGAATTGTTGACACAAGCCTTTAACATCAGTTAAAGCAACTCCTAGGCCTGTAACGGACGTCAGCTAGGGGAATCAAGTGCGTGACGATCTGTGGGGGATCTAGAGACGTAAGGAGTGCGACAGTAGCCAATTCGCTTGGAGGGCTGGAGTTGGTATCTGCTACATCCCAAACCGAAGTCTTATAATAGGCTAGTGTTTGTAGTCAGTTTGTACTGGGCGGTGTTCAATCTGGACGAGGTTCCGAGGTTTTTCTACAGGTCGTAGTTTCCTCGTTAAAAAAATCTCTGGTGTCTTGTGTGCTTTACTTTCCGCATTATATTCTCTGACTATATAATTAAGAAGTACGTTATTCCTAACCTGACGTTAATTCCCGATCTTGAACAAAGGTTTACAAAGACTTGTCTTTGTAGGAATTGATCACTTGTGATCACAACTCAGGTTACATAGGATCTGGATATTGATTTTTGAGATCGTCCAGATCTGACCATAAGTCTCACGAGCCCAAACGAAAAGTTGGTTGTATTTCGGTACCCCTGCTTTTTCAATTGGTATTAGAGCCGGTGAACACATAAAAGACGTATATGTCTGTGTTTATCGCGGCTTGTGAGCTATGGACCAAAGCGTTAGAGCTTGTAACGTACCACCAAAGTTCGATGGAACAAACTACCTATGGTGGAAGACTGCAATGACTTCGTTTTTGCAAGCCCGAGACTTCAAAACTTGGGTTTATGTCTACAAGGGATATACACCACCGACTGTTGAAGTTAATGGTATATCTGTCCTCAAAGACATAGCGGATTATAATGATGTGGAAACACTCGCCGCCAAGCAAAACTATGATGGGCTTAATGCTATCATTCATGCAGTTACACCTGATCTTTTCCATCACGTGGCCACATGTGAAACCTCTCACGAGGCTTGGAATAGATTAAGGAACGTATTCGAAGGGAATTCAGCAGAAAAAGAAGCTAGACTTCAAAACCTCCTATCTGACTGGGAAAACCTTCGAATGCTTGAGGATGATACCTTTGAAGAATTTAACCACAAATTGTCTGAGATAGTGAATGCCTGTCACGCCTTAGGTAAAGCTATTCCGGAAAGGGACATTGTGAGTTAAATTCTGAGGTCATTACCCTCAAGGTACGAATCCAAAAAGCATGCCATCCAGGAAGTACGCGGCTTAGACATAACAAGAAGTGACCTTGTTGCCAAGCTAAAAATCTTCGATCATGAGCATAGTAACTCTAAAAACCTTGGTTTTAGAGCTACTGGAAAAACAAGGAAACTTGTAGACGAAGAGCGTACTTTGAACACCGACTCCGGCAATCATAGTGGGAATGAATCTGATGAAGAGATATCTTTGATAACTCGTCAGTTTAGAGATCTTCTAAAGAAGAGAGGTAAACGATTCATCAAGAATGCCCCACCATCAACTCATAAGCCTCATGATAGAGTCCCACCTAAAGAAGGGAACAAAAGGGGAGATGATGATGATATGCCACAATGCTATAAATGCAAAGGTTTTGGCCACTTGGCTAAAAGATGTCCCAATCTGAGGAAATATACCGGAGGGAAAGCCTTTGCTGCTTCACTTGACGATTCATCTGATGTTTACTACTCAGCTGATGAAGAAAGTGAAATAGCTTTCTTTGCAGAATGTGTCAACTCTGATAATGCGGGTGACTCCAAATCAGAACCAAATACATGTCCCATCCCCACGGACACTATTTCTAGTGACACATCACGCAAAGAAGTAATCATTCCTGTAAAACACAAGCAACGTCTTGTTAGATGCAGCTATTGTGCTAAAAAGGGACATGATTACAAGCAGTGCCATGTTTACAGACGTAAAGTCAAGCATGCTAACAAACTGCAAAAGAAAGCGGCCAAACTCATGAATGTTATTCGAATCTTTGAAGCTGTCAATAACAAGGAAGCCAATAAAGATTGAAATCACTCTAACTCCTTAAGGGCAATACAAGGAGCGGAGAAATTTGAAAGAGTCAGAACTAAGAAAGGCAAAAATAGTTCAGAAAAAGATTCAATACCACACAAAGAGCATAATCATGCTCTACCTTCCTCGCACTAAGTGCTAGAAGGACTGACATCTCATCCACTGCCCCTTGGGATGAGAAGTCATAGTGTGGTCGGGCAATTGTCTTAGAGTCTTTTTCATTTTCTGTATCTATTTGTAAGTAATTGATAACCCACAATTCAGCACCTTTTCATGGTCACTTGACAAAGAGTGTAATGTCGAGCCATGCTCCATGGAACTCATGATCACCAGGGATCAGATTGTCTAAAAGAAAGGTTAAGATTGTTACTGGGTGTCTCTAAAAGTGAAACACGTCAATGAAAGAACAAAATAATACGTGTACACGGTTCCCGAACCGTCCCGCTTTCTCAGATCAATATTGGGTTAAATATTTATCGTATCTGGCAGTTAAGGCAATCCTTATCTCTTTAAAACTTCTTGAAAGAACTGTTTATAAAGAAATCATAAGTTAATTCTTGTTTCATTCTAAACTTTTCAATATGGTGAAATCCCTTGCTACTACTTCTCCAGGCAAGGATCCAATGTCAATTGACAAGGACACCATGAAACCAGACGATCATTTGAAATCAGCCAAAGGAAAAGGAAAGAAACCCTGGTTCAAGAAGAATAAGAAGAGGAAGTCTAAATCTGACAAGGATGAAAAACCTTCTCAGAAGAATCAAAGGAATGCATCCATTCTCAAGGAATGCAGAGAAACTAAAAGAGAAGTGAGATCTCTTGGAGAAGTGTTTCTAAAAACTCTGGCTGTTCAACAAGCTCTTGTGACACAACAAGAAGAGCTTTTGAAAGAAGTGCATAAGGTGTCTGCAAAAGAGCCTAAGGAATTCAATCTAGATATTCCTATGCCTATGAACGAAGAAAAGGATATTGAGGAAATCAACAACTTTGTCATGACTTCTTTCAATCAGATTGGTTGATTCCTTGTGAGAACTTGTTCTTACTTTTGCCTAAGGAATATAAACTAGATCTGAAAGTAGTTTGCCTTTTCATGCTTTTTAGAGTTTTTCAAGCATGTACTACTTTATTTCATTAATAAAAAGTTCTTTTTAGATGTTTATTAATGATGTTTGCAATACTTGATTTGTCTACCTCAATCTTATTGCAACACATA
>JAJJMA010241187.1:1617-11828 GCA_023529015.1 Papaver nudicaule
CATTATTGTTCACAACTCAAGTATGAGTTGTGTAAGAACATCTTCACGACTTAACTGAGAGTTGTGTTATTGCTTTCTACTATACCCATATACAGTTGTGAGAGATTGACATACAACCTCTACATGAGTTGTGTTAGACTATCAAAATAGTTTCGAGATAGAATCACAACTGTCTCCAGGTGTAGTTGACGACTGAACCACAACTGCTTCACAACTCATAGCCATGAGTTGCATCAAAGTTCAGACTTACCACAACCCTATGCCTAGACGACTCCCGGGTGTGAGTTGTAATATATGAAAGACAACTTTCTTAGAGAGTTGTCGATGATGGTTTTTCCCGTAGTGTAATGTGATCTGAATCAATACTACCCATTCAGTATTAAATGAGGCTATACATGATAATAGAGTTTGCAAACATAAACTCCTTCACATACTTTCCCTTCGGCTAAACATGACGTATTGGTTGGCTTTCGAATGATACGGCCAATCGGCCCGGTTACAAGAATGTTTTTTTGTAACTTTTATAATTTCAACTCCAAAACTACCTAGGCTATGTTTCTTTTGGCAATCGACATAATTCACCATCCTGGATCATATATAAAAGTCTGCCATCTTAGTATAAAAAAATAAAAACGAAAACAAAAAACAGAAGAAATGGGTTGTCTTATGGTACGCATAAGTAGACAATCTCTACTGACTGAAGCTTTCCTGTATGTGCAGCTTGAAAATGATCGAACAAATCCAGAAATTACTACGGGAGTCCACAGTGGAGCAAGACCACTTAATGTATTTTAAAATTATGTTATCTCTTGAACTTTTCCTTGAATCTTAGAACATGGTGTATCTGTTATCAAATGTTAGAAACAGTATCACTGATGGTTTGTTGTTTTTTCTTTTTTTTGGGGGGTTTCTTTTAATGGATATCATCGTCGGTCAATTGCTCAAAGATAACGTTGGGAAAGACAACGACGTGAAAGAGAAAGACAAAATAATCAGCCAACAACAACAACAACAACAACGTCGCGGGTATCATTGGCACAAAGACAGAGACGCACCGGAGAAGCACAAGAGCGTCGTTAGGGAAAAGAACAAGCACAAAGACAACGATGCACGGGAGAAACACAAGAGCATTGTGACAGAGAAGAAAATTATCAGCCAAGAATCGCACCACCATCTCAAGCATCAGTGGCCCAGAGACAACGACTAGAGGGAGTTGAGGAAGTGCGTCGTTATGAGAGAGAATCAGATGCAGAGCGACGACGCAGATTGCTAAAGGGAAAAGGGAAGGCTAATAATGTAGAGGTGGGTACATACACAGTATTTGGGCTACAAATTATTGTCGGTTTATATTAATTTGTTTGAGAAAATATTTTTAACTTTTGGAACAAAGGAATTAACATTTACTTTCTTAAAATCATGGAACTTCAAGTTTACTCGAGAAATAAGGAGGCGCACAGGCACCATAGTCATCAGAGAGAGGGCAGATGGATCTCATGTACATGATGATACCGATTCTGATGAACAGGTAAATGATGTGAATGACTATTTTCATTGTAACATTATCAATTGTATGCATTAATATTCATAGACGTCTCTCTATATATTTATCACTCCAGTCAAACATGCTACAAGGAAGAAGTAATATGAGTATAGACGTTCCGGGGGACCAAACACATTTACCTGGTAGCACATCTGGTGGACAGAACATTGAAATGTAAGAATTTTATCGATTGTGTGGTAATTTTTTGCCGACTTTGGAAATGTAATTCACAAAATTACTGCTTTGCAGGCCGTCGGTTGATGTTGGGGAAGATGATGTTGTGTCGGATGATTACGACGAAATAGATTATGATGATGGTGATGTGGATGTCCCGACTACAACTGTTAACAGTGTTCCAACTCTTGATACCTCGGTACGTCACTCTTTGGGTCCCATGGATGTTGAATGTCGTCATTGTGGGGCGTTGCACTGGATGGATGAAAAACTCGCAAATTCTTCGTTCATAAACCCAAGATTTGGGACATGCTGTCTTGAAGGAAAAGTTCGGTTACCATTACTGCGTGAACCGCCTCCAGCATTGAGAGATTTGTATGAAGGAAATGACGCCAGATCCACTTCGTACATATTCGAGAGTATAATGCGGCTATGGCTTTTACCAGCGTTGGATGCAAACTGGATGAAAGAGTTTTGAATGGCAGGGGTCCGAGACCTTTTGCGATACATGGTGAACTGAGACATTTGAGTGGAGGAGTTCTGCCGGCTCCAGGTAATGAGAGACAGGCGGTTTACTCACAACTTTACATCTACGATCCTGCTTTTGCATTGTTTGTTCGTGGTGAAAGGAATCGAGAGTTAAATACAAATGTCCTGCAGACAATTCAGAATACTTTGTTGGAAAACAATGCTTTTTATCACAAGTATCGCCAGGCTTATGCAATTTTAAGCCAGATGGACATATCTGACCGGAATTGCAGAGTTTCCTTGCAATATGATTTACATACAGATAAAAGGCGTTATAATCTTCCGGTGGCCGAAGAGGTTGCGGTTATCGTACCAGAAACGACCTACAAACAAAGTGGGGTACGAGATATCATCTTGCATTTGAGAAGAGATAACGGGCTTCATCGAATATCAGAGTGCCATCCAGCATACTTGCTTTTGCATTATGTCTTACTATTTCCTTTCGGTGAGCCAGGATGGGCTTCAGATCTCAAGCATTGGGATGCTAATACAGAAACCTATTCGGGAAGGAAATTAACTCAGATGGAGTATTATAGCTACCGCGTATTTCAGCGTCGTGGAGAATATTCCACCATTTTAAGAGCTGGAAAACTGTTTCAGGAGTTTGTAGTTGATGCGTGGGCAGCAACAGAGCAGAATCGTTTGACCTGGCTACAAAATAACCAACCGACTTTGCGTTCTGACCTGTATAGTTGCATTGCAGATATGACAAATGCTGATTTGGCCCCCAATGATAGAGGTAACCCATTTATTTTACCTTCTTCACATACTGGTAGCGGTAGGCATATGCATCAGATATATCAGGATTCGATGGCGATTACACGTTATCACCACCATCCAGATATTTTTCTTACAATGACTGCAAACCCAAAGTGGCCAGAAATACAAAATGCTCTTTTGGAAAATCAAACTGCAATGGATCAACCTGATTTGGTGGCTCGCGTGTTTGAGTCGAAAAGAAAACAGCTGATGAAAGTGATTAAGGAAAAGAAAGTGTTCGGGACCGTTGTTGCACATGTATACACAATTGAGTTTCAGAAACGTGGATTGCCACACATGCATGCTCTTATATTTTTAAAAGATTCGGATAAAATTCGTACTGCAGATCAGATTGATAAATTTGTTTGTGCTGAATTTCCTGATAAAGAAACCGACCCTATACTTTTTGATACTGTGAGCAAATGAACAATTCACGGTCCATGCGGCGACAGAGATCCAGGAGCGCCATGTATGAGTAAAGGAAAATGTACAAAAGGATATCCAAAACATTACTGTGATACAACATCTTTGGATGAGGGAGGGTATCCAAGCTATCGCCGGCGACGTGATGGGGTAGAGGTAACTGTCAGAAACGGCAAAAAAACATATAACATTGATGTGGTTCCCTATAATCCATATCTTTCGAGAATGTTCAATTGCCACATCAATGTAGAAATATGTGCAGGCATCAGGGATGTAAAATATATTAACAAATACATTTACAAAGGTGGTGACCGAGCTACAATGGTTGTGGGAGAACATAATTAGATTCAAAAATACCTGGATGCAAGATACATAGGACCAGTTGAGGCTGTATGGCGTTTATTTGAGTTCAAATTACATGAAGAAGATCCGACTGTACAACGGTTGGCGGTTCATTTACCTGGTAAACAAAGAGTGGTCTATAATACAAGACAAGCAATGGGCTCAGTTAGGCAGCGTGCAGAGGAACATAAGACGACTTTGATGGGTTATTTCGAGTATTATGCTAAAAATCCAACAGCTCCGGCATATACTTATCAAGAATTCCCTCAACATTTTGTCTGGTGTAAAGTTACCAAAGAGTGGAAGATGAGACAACAAAGATTTGCAATTGGAAGAATGTATTTTGTTTGCCCAAATGCCGGTGAGATGTACTACTTGCGTTTTTTACTTACTGTGGTTAAAGGTGCTCATTCTTTTGAAAGCTTGCGGACTGTGAATGATGGACAAGTTGAAGTAGTGCATGAAACGTTCAAAGCAGCTTGCATTGCAATTGGGCTTTTAGAACATGATGGAGAATGGGAACTAGCACTCCAAGAAGGAGCTATTATGCAGACTGGTTTCCAGTTGAGGAAATTATTTTGTATCATCCTGTCAGAATGCCACCCATCTCAACCAGAGGTTTTGTGGGCCAAATATGGAATGAACATATGTGATGATCTTCCACACAGATTGAGAACATTGTTTAATATCCAAAATCTCACGGATGAACAGGTTTTAGATTACGGGTTACACCTTTTGGATGAACTACTTCACGAATGTGGAAAGAAACTCGATAATTATAAGTCGATGCCAAAATCACAACTCGACTGGGGACAGATTGTGGGTAACAGATACATATTGGAACATCGACAACTTCAATTTGCAGTAAGGGAATCCGTAATTGAAACAAATATAGAAAAGTTGAATGTCGCCCAACGCTTAGCATACAATGCAATAGTGAATTCCGTGAATGGGTGTAATGGTCAGATGTTTTTCTTGAATGGCAGTGCAGGGACAGGGAAAACGTTTTTGTACAACACAATAGCCGAAAGTTGTCGTAGACAGGGAGATATAGTTTTAACTGTTGCATCGTCTGGTATTGCTTCGTTACTTTTAGATGGAGGTCGAACAGCACATTCAACTTTTAAAATTCCACCTGAGGTACAAGATGATAGCAATTGTACAATTACTAAGGACTCACACCGTGGTGCTTTGCTAAAAGAAGTCAAACTAATCATATGGGATGAAGTTTCAATGCAACATAGATTTTGTGTGGAAGCAGTTGATCGCCTACTCCAGGATGTGCGTAGTGATGATAGACCTTTTGGAGGTGTTACAGTAGTTTTGGGTGGAGACTTTCGCCAAACTTTACCTGTGGTGTCGAATGGAAGCCGTCAACAAGTTGTTGGGGCATCAATAAGAAGTTCTTTGCTGTGGGACAACATTGAAGTGTTGACACTTAGTCAAAATATGCGGTTGGAACGAGAACCAGAAAATGAAGCATTTGCTGACTATTTACTCGAGGTAATATTGTGTGATTGCGTTCAAATGTATTTATGACAAATTTGACATGTGCATACATACGTAAAAAAAAAATATAAATATTGTTTATCTATTGTGGTAGATTGGAACGAATCCTCAAGAGATTGTGAATCTAGCGTCAACAATGCATAGAAGCCAAAACATGCACGAGTTGATATCTTCAATTTATCCTTCATTGGGAGCTATCGGACAAATATCACCGGAAGACTTGAAAGAGAGGATTATTTTATCTCCACGTAATGAAGATGTTCATAAAATCAACATGGAAGTCTTAAAATCATTGCGTGGTACGGCTAGAACATACCATGCAGCTGATCGAATGATATGGGATGAGCGTGGTAGGGATTCGACTCTTACAACTGAATTCTTAAACTCTTTGAATCCACCAGGTGCACCTCCTTTTAAACTAGAACTTAAGGTTGGATGTCCAATTATGTTGCTGAGAAATCTTGCACCAAGAGAAGGTCTCTGTAATGGTACAAGACTGGTGGTTACAAGGATGCGTAGAAACGTCATTGAAGGCCAAATAATTACTGGGGAAAAAGCTGGAGAAATAGTTTTCATTCCAAGAATAACATTTCAGCCGTCAGCTTCAGATCTCAATATACAAATGGAAAGAAGACAATTTCCTGTACGGGTTGCGTATGCGATGACGATCAATAAATCACAAAGGCAATCTGTGGAGTATGTGGGGATTGATTTACGTACTCCGGTATTTAGTCATGGCCAATTATATGTTGCGCTATCCAGGTGTACGGCTGCAGGGAGGATAACAATACTACTGGCGGAAGAAACAAATCAACCAATGACAACAACAAATATTGTCTATCCGGAAGTGTTATTGTAGTATATTAACGTTTAATATTTATCTTTGGTGCTATTGTAGTATATCGATGTTTTATATGGATGTCTGAACTTTTTTATGATTAATGCTAATTAGTGTTTTGATTTCATGTAATCGTAATTCTCAAATTCATTTTGCTTGGTGCGAAATTGTGACAAATCTTATATATTGAGCTCATAACCCATAATCAACCACAAAATTACTTCCGGATGAACCATGTTGACGTAAGTGGTGGCAATCACCTTTATTATATCGTGTTGGGGTACAAATGTTAAAGTTCTCAGGCGCCGAAGGCGCACGAGAGGTTGAGGCCAGGCCGAAGGCCTGGGTGATACCCTAGTACCTTATAAAATAAAGTGGAAACAAATTCATAAATATATATATTCTTTTGACAATATTTAGATTCTTTTTCCTTTTATAGTTTTCAAAAATAAAGTCATATATTTTCTTTTTATTATTTCCTACCTAAAAATATAAATTCATTTATTCTCTCTATATTTAATAAGGGTACAGTAGGAAATTCATTTATTCTCTTTATATTTAAGAGTACTGAGTACAATAGGAAATTCATTTGGTCTCCTTACTTTTTTGAGTTAGTCAAAGCGGTTACTTAAAATGAGACAGATGGAGTAAACAGTATGAGCCGCTAATGACCTTTAGTATTGTCATGATCTTTCTTGGATCTTTTAATGTCATTCTGAAACTAATATTTCCAGTAAAATTTAAGAGCTAGACAATTTAGTCTACAATTATTTCAAACATTGATACTTCACTCTGAGAAGAAAATCGCTCATCGAATAAGATGAAAATTTTGAAATATCTATTACCCGTTTGAAAAGTATCCACTATATATTCACTACTTAGTCATATCTTGTATGTTGTTTTGACTAATAAACAATATGTTCTCGCATCAAAAAAAAAAAAATTTGATGCAAAAAGAACCGGAAAATATTTCAGCTGATTCGTTTATACCAATTCACTCCTTTAGAAACATGTTGAATTCACTAATTATTAAGAAATAAATTTTCAATTTCCTCGAACATCTTAACATTCCTTTAGCTAAATTTGAGAACTGTGTTGAACAATGACATGTTTAAAAATCAAGACAGGAGATAATTCAAAATCATTGGAGGGATTTTCCTTAACAATTTAATACCGATAGCTCATGTAAAACGACTCTGTTTCAAAAAGTATGATCAGTTTGTCATATAAATTTTCTTAACATAGATAATGTATTTGTCATATAACCACTAGTCCATTAATATTATCATCAGAGAGAGTAAATTTTATTTTTCTTGTTGAACATACTTAGGGAGAGTAAAGTTAGGTAAAGCATTTGTAGCATTGTTCATGTATTCTTTCACTTACAATAATTCATCGTCCTAAATCAAAAAAAAAATTGACGTACATTATTAGTATTGTTGTTGACATATTTTTTCTTTATGACACATAAACTCATGACAATGTGCTATACACTTCGCACTGAAGTGGGATCCATCCACAATTTAGAGAATATGGTTGCTTAATGTAAATTACGTGTTCAGAGTGTAATTTCTAGAATGTTAGGCCAGTTCTATGGTCATTGTTTGCGATGGAATATGTTAGGTTTGATCCACTGTAGACCAATCAAACAAGTAAAATGGTATGGCTTTGCGAGGCGAGATGGAATTCCCACTTTGCAATGGGCAAAGAATGAATAAGGGTAAGGTCTCTTTATGTAATTTCCATAAGTAAGACATTGAGTTTTTCGCCAAAGGTTCCTGGACCCAAGCTGAATATGGCTTTGGCTTTGTCTATCCATATGTGTGTCGATCCATCAATATTTCGTTGTTCTGCAAACTCTGCAAGAGGAAGAATGGAAGCTGAAGGTGCAACTTACTATTTTGCGTTTGCTTCTTTTGCTCAAATTCCATCATGGGTACAAATTTACTTCCTTTTCTCTTCTTTATGTTCATTATTATCTTCTTTTTTGATGAATGGGTTTGCAAGATAGGAACTTTGTTTGTAAATTGATTACTAGTCTGTCTATATGTTGATGGGTTTATCTTAGATCTGCTAAAAAATAGTTATTTGTGAGATTATGCAAGTTAGGATTTTTTTCCTGATTTTGCCCTAAATTGTGTGGAACCCTGAAAATTAAAATCTTGTTGTTCAATTTTTACTATTGGTTTAATTGTAATTGAGTTGATAAATATGCTAATATTGTTGTTTGTTTGTAATTCATGAAGCATCAAAAGGGAGTTCAGTAATGAGGTTGGATCTGCAATTGCAACCCTCGGGGGTTAGTGTACACGCATTCTCATTAGGGAAATGCAGATCTTATCCAGCTGTTCAAGATAGCAGCTCATGAAGCAAACAATTCCCGGGCACAGAATCGTCTCTTAAGGGTTGTAAGTTGTGCGTTCTTCTTTCAAGTCATTCCTTTTTCTATTACACAGAACTAGTACGATAGTGTAGTCTTCAATGTTTAGCTGGTAGTATTAAGATGTGCGTCTGATATCTATTCACATTTGTTTGATTAAGGTACAAAATTAGAAACTATTGAATGAGATTGGAGTATCGCATTGATAGTTTTTTTTTTTTTTTTTGTTGCTTAACAGAACAGCCGGATAGAGCATTAACATTTGTTTAGCTTCTAACTGAGCAAAACAATTAGTTTAGCTTTAACCATTCATCGTCTGATTACTTTTTAAGAAGATAGTTACTCATTTGTACATCACCTGAATGCTGAATCTAATACTTGCTTCTGTTCGACTTTATGAAGAAAACTGTGCCCATGTGATTAAGTCCTGCATCTAGAAGAACTTAAACAATTTGAACTTATCTAGAAAGATCGTGCAGTGAGTAGAGAGGTTCACACTTGGGTACCAAGATTTCAGTCGTGGTGACATGTGATAAAGCCACTTGCAGTTTCCCCATCATGGATTTTTTATTTTTAGAAAGATACAGGTAGAACCTCTCTCTCTGTCCCGAAAACATGTTATGAGGTCCTACATGAACTCCGACTATCTGAAAAGATCAATCACAGTCACAAGGTAGAGGTTCACACATTAATACAAATATTTGGATACAAATGCCATAGTGATACTCACTAAGCGTTCATTGTTGGATGAAGGTATCTCACAGTAATTTGATTCTGTATATCAAAGTCAGTCACACGTCAAATATTTAGCTACTTTTCAACACTAAGACGTGTTCAGATAAATTTGAAAACCTCCATAGCTTAAGTTCCAAGATGTGCATATATCAATCAGCTTACATTCCCAATTGAAAGATGCGTTCTTAACAAATGTTACACTTAGTCTTAAAGCTGGAACCAATTATGTGTGTAAGGCACGGTACTTACAGTGTTATTTAGTAATTTATCTATTACTTTTCAGATCATCGTCAAAACCATAATATCAGTGGCATGTTAACCAGATGAACTTCACCTTGGATGCCATCTACCTCCATGACAAACCTGATCCTTCGAAGAACTCCCTCAAGAAGTAAACGATTCTCTTGCAGATGCTCTTGAACATGTTAGTGAACATGAGGGCTATATATATGAGAGTGTTCAAGGTCATTCACGTGCGCGTTTCCATCTGATGCATGCTCTGTTATCACACCCTCACAAAATTGCATTCAAGAAAATTATGTCTCTTGTCTTTTATTTTCAATTAAGAACTCGTGCTTTTCACTCATTTACCACATACCTTACTTACTATACATGACAAATAGTTAGGTATGCGGTAAATGAGTGAGAAAGTGCCAGCTCCTAAATGATTACCAATTGCAGCCTCAGGGGCTTAATCTACACGCATTCGTGATAAGGAAATGCAGATCTTACCCTCAGTGATGAGGTTGGATCTGCAATTGCCGCTCTCTGGGGGTTAGTCTACATGCATCCGTCATAAGGAAATGCAGATCTTACCCAGCTCTTCAGGATAGCAGCTCATGAAGCAAAGAAATCCAGAGCATGGAATCGCCACTTTAGAGTTGTAAGTTGTGTGTACTTCTTTCTTGTCAAACATATACTCTCTATTTATTTTTTTTCTGTCAAGCAAAACCAGTACTATACTGTAGTCTTTATTTGGTTGA